>KZ349000.1:5900-17597 GCA_002352805.1 Teladorsagia circumcincta | reverse complement strand
CGATGTCGGCACTGCATCGTTCTTCAACCCACAAAATCACAAAAAATGTTAGAACTACCAATAGTTGTAATTCGGAGATCTGATAACCAGTATGGCAATCATTTTTGGTGCTAGCACCATTTCCATCAAATTCACCTCGGCCTTCACTTAGGGGACATAACACTGATCAGGGCACTGAATATCCCCTAATTGATTTCAAATTCGTGACAAGTATATTGAAATATTTCTAAAAGTGTCGCAAACGATTCTTTGGAACTCTTCGCACTGTAGTGGTGCAGGCGCCCACAGTTGTGATGGTTGAGTCTAAGCTTTTTTTTCACGAAGCGCTTGGTTTCTTTGAGGCATGTTTTTCAGTGTTGTTAATGTACTGTACTGACTAAGGAATACGGGTTTTGTTGCAAACGTCATGATTTTTTTTCTCGCAGATCTTCGCTTTAGGATGACTGACGCCGAAAAACTTGCTGAAATTCGTGAAAAGAAGGCTAAAAATGTCATGAGGGAAATGAGAATCCAGAAGCTCTGCCTCAATATTTGTGTAGGAGAATCTGGTGATCGGCTTACTCGTGCTGCAAAGGTAAGATGTGTCTACCTGCTGCCACCTCCCATCTACCGCTGAAGTGTTCAAGGTGTTGGAACAGCTGACTGGGCAGACGCCTGTATTTTCGAAGGCTCGGTACACTGTTCGTTCCTTTGGTATCAGAAGAAATGAGAAGATTGCCGTGCACTGCACCGTCCGTGGACCGAAAGCCGAGGAAATTCTTGAAAAAGGATTGAAAGTCAAGGAGTTCGAGCTTTACAGGGAGAATTTCTCCGATTCGGGAAACTTCGGATTTGGAATCCAGGTGAGTCACTTTCGATGCAAGGCTTCCCATGCAATATTAATATTGTATTCAAGGAGCATATCGACCTTGGCATCAAATATGATCCAGCGATTGGAATTTACGGCATGGACTTCTACGTAGTGCTTGATCGTGCTGGGCGTCGTGTGGCCAAGAGAAGACG
The DNA here is from genome assembly GCA_002352805.1 of Teladorsagia circumcincta. Classification (NCBI taxonomy): domain Eukaryota; kingdom Metazoa; phylum Nematoda; class Chromadorea; order Rhabditida; family Trichostrongylidae; genus Teladorsagia; species Teladorsagia circumcincta. The sequence continues at coordinate 16,595 of KZ349000.1, read as the reverse complement.
TGCTCCCGGCCGTGTTGGACCGTCTCATCGTGTAAGTCGCGAGGAAGCCGTCAAGTGGTTCCAGCAGAAGGTACTTAGTATTCATCTGTTGTCAAGGTACTCAAAAAGTCAACAATCTATATCTTATGCTCTTCATCTTTCAGTACGACGGCATCATCCTCCCACCTCGGCCTAGGGTCAAACGTACCGTCCACCGTAGGCGTTGAGTTGTTTTTTGTTTTGTTGATCAATAAATCGTTGATTGTTTGAAATGTATTCTTTATGGGGTAACCGTCTCCTTGTGCGCATACTTGTTAACGATCGGGAATGCAAATTATCGCAGCAATGTGTGATTTTCTAATGTTGCAAGATGGCTGTCAGTCTCTTCACAGCTGTCTGCATTGGCATAAGGGCGCTGAATAAAAAGCGAAGAAAATTCAACGAACGACGAGTTTTGGAATCGCAATATGGAGACATGTGTTGCAGCGCTCGTGCAACAACAGTCCTCGCTTTGCACGGGGGTTAGGGGCATGGAGGGGGGGGGGTGGTTCGCTACAACAAGAAGCGAGTTTTCTGCTCTTCGTACGCGAAACTTCGCTGCGGGAACCCCAGGTTCACCAGTGGTCAGGAATGGGCTTGAGGTTTTTGCACCGAAAAGCGTTTCGCGTGCGAAAAGTAGAAAAGTCGCTCCATATCATGGTGAACTACACCCCGATAGAGAGGATAAGGAAGGATTGAAGCCCCGGGTGATGAAAGGGAAGTGACGTTGTTCACATACCCAAGAGTTCCCTCCGCAAAAATTGTTATCAGATTAGGCGAACATGAACTATTGCACCAACTCTCCCTTTCCCCGTATTGCGATAGCGCCGAATTTGTTTTATGAGTGTGGAATAAACGTTCAGATGTCACTTCAGTGTACATTTCTGAACAGTGAGTCCGGCAATGAGGACTGAGTTTGAGGGGACATGGTCAAGAAACGACATGCTGTAAGCAGTTGGAGACGTGGGAGAACGAGAATTAAAGCAACAGTCCCAGCAGGGTAGAAGTGTGCGTGGCGTACAGAAGCGCACCTCCTCTTGCCAGCCCTGGAGATTCGTTCACGATCACGATTCGCATCGTAAATCGACTTTTGCGATCGTTTTGGGACCACAGGGACTATTTGAAATGGATTCACGGTACAAATCGTGATCGTGAACGAATCCACGGCTGGCAAGAGGAGGTGCGCTCTGTACGCCACGCCCACTTCGACCCTGCTGAAACTGATCCTTTAAGATGGAAAACTGCATGCAGCAAAATCAAGGCAGAATTTGGAAAAGAAAGTAATTGACGAAAATAAGGAATGGGCATAAAACGGATTTTGTCTTTCTAAGACTTAAGTCAAATTCTCATTGCGCTTCCACCACTTAACTTCCTTTGTCATCGGCAAGCTATCCGATATGCTAGATGGATGTTTTGGTGAAATGGTGAAGTAATTTCCCCGAGCCAAAAAGCTGGAGGAGAGGACCATGAGCAAAAACTATCTCAAATGATTGGATGAAAAAAAGGAACGATCAAGGGCGCCGCGACATGCCACTCGCCCCTATCAGCTATTGACTTGTGAGATCAAGGCGACCAGGACAGCTACTTGGTCTTCCGACTCGAGGTCAAGTTTGGTTGTCCTGGGTGAATGCAGTAGCTACTTTGGTTTTCCTGAGCTCGCAATTTCATCCTCTCGGTGAAAAGTCATAATCTACGAATCACAAGTTCCATATGTATGTATTAGTGTGCAAGCAGCCACCAGCCCTTCATTACTAGACGACGATTCACTCATTAAGCTAGAGGGCAGTCATTTAACATACGTGAAAAGCTGAGCGTGCTCACTTCACTTATAAAGAGCCAACCTGGCTTCTATTTTTGCTAGCTTCTCAATGTTAACCCATGGCTAGGTATGACTTTTCGCGCTCCATGCCAAAGATCGCGCCGCTGCCGCCAGCATAACAATTGTGTGACGTAGGTTGGAATGGAGCAGTTCTGCTAAAACCCCCTTTGCAGCACATTATTGGATTGCATGTTTCGAGCTCCGTTTGGATTTGTGCCATTAGAAGAGAATGCTGAATTCACGGTTCACGCTGACTAGTAGACAACTATTATGTCAGTTCCTCATTCCCACTTCAAGCAGTTCAGCAACTGTTCAAGGTATCGGTGGCTTGTTCAGCATTTTTATGTAGCTCTATAGTTTGTGAATCAAATTTCGCTAGCTTCTCTCAAGTTCATTCATTCAGAGCGTGGAAATGCGTGGCGTGCCTGCCTTGGAAAAATGAGCCGTTCTCAATATCTGCGGCACTACCCGGTCACCCTCATTAGACCGGATGGGTCAACTATCGAAATTCGCTACTTGGAACCACGCGCAGTGAGTTGCTTTGATATGCACGTTGCTTCATCAGCTTCTGACGGGGAACTTGGGGAACTGTAGGCAATATTCTTCTGTCCTTTATACTGGCCATAGATTTTAACCTGTTTCTGACTGTTAACTGCTGTTTTGGCCGCAGTTCGCCTTGCGAATGTTTCACAAGAATCCTGGGTTGCAAACATAACTTTCGCCCCAGACGGGACTTTTGGGTTGAAAGACCCAGCATTCTTGTAAAACTGGCCATAGACTTCTTTTTCTCTCCATTCAAAATACTGCCGAGCTTTTCTTCTCCAATCGAAAGTAATGGGAACATACTCAATCTCAGCAATCTTCCTAATGGACGAAAGCTCGTCCAGAAGAAATAGTAGAGGAGTGATATTCTATGGCCATCTCATCCTCTGCATTTCTTCAACTTGCTGTCGGTTGACCACTCCTCCTTCGAACTCGTGAAGAAAGTTGGGCTTAAAACTCAACTTTTCATCCGTGTTCTCTAGCCGTTTACTGACCAACATCATTATCATGTGACATCATCCTCATGATGGATGGACCATTGAATGCAATCCATTCAACAATTGCCTGTGTAGTGGGGATTGATTTGGATTTTTCAGCTCACCTTGTGTCAATAGCTTTTTTAGGTGGTACAACTTCCAGTAGATCTGAATGCATTAACTGAAGAAGAAAAACGACACAGATTAGCTGCAAGGAAGCCCAAAACCAAAAAGATTGTTCAGGTTGGTCGCTCATGTTACCTTCAGTTATTCCATGCCAGAGAGAGTAGCTTATACGTGAATCGCAGTGTAAATAATAACCATTCACATGTTCGTCTGTTGGTGGCGTTTTGTTAACATTAAAAGAGAATACCCGGTAGGAAGGGTTCATTGGAAGTGTTAGGCCGATGTCAGACTTCGCGTTTCGAGCGTTTCGCTAGCGTCTGCGGTCGCGTAGCGTACAGCGAATCCAGTCAACCGCTGAACGCGACGCGACCGCAGTCGCCGGTCGCTAACGAATCGCTCGATTCGCGAAATCCGAAATCGGCCTGAGTGAGAGTCCAACAGCGTGGCCTCCAACGTCGGCGTTTTCAGTTAACGCAGATAGGGGTAGTCGACATTGCAACACATGTACTCTCTATTTGCTTGATGACATGAAGTGAATTGTAATTGGATTCGAAATTATTGATTTTTTTTTAATTGTAGGAGTCGATAGATGACAACTTCGATCCGAATGAGTACATGAGGTTTTGGAATCCACCTTCGGAATCAAAGAGCACGTCTAAAAGCAAGGACAGGAAAGCATAGTCTATTATGGCTGCTATAGTTTGAATATATCGCCTGAATAAACCCTTCTTTATTGCGTGTTTTTGTCAATGTGTTTCCATCACAATCTTCCCTTTTTCTGACATCGGCGATTTACAGTTAGCAGAAATAGATTACTTCAGTTGTATGGCTCCTGAGTATACCGTTTTGTTGCCAACGTACAATGAGAGGGAGAACCTGCCAATTTGCGTATGGCTACTAGAGAAATATTTGAAGAATGTGAACTATGAGGTTAGCGGTCTGTCTCTGAATTTTTTGTTTTTCATCGCCCTGCTTGGATTTGAGTTTTTGTTTCATCCATATATCTTTTCCTGGATTTGCTGATGGATTGATTTCTTGAAACAGGTTATCATAATTGACGACGCAAGCCCTGACGGCACTCAAGAGGTAGCAGAACGACTTCGTTCCGAGTACGGCAGTGAAAAGATCGTGCTCAAGCCTCGAGAAGGCAAGCTTGGCCTAGGCACAGCCTATATTCATGGTCTCAAATACGCGAGAGGAAAGTAAGTCAGATATTGTTGACTCGTATTGCTAGTCATTGGAAGGCTAATGGATATTGTCGCAGGGTTTTTACCTTCGACGCTAATGCTGTGGAACGATGCGCTAGCTGTAGTCAAGAACATAAAAAGTGTGAGTGAACAAAAAACTAACCTTGGAAAGTCGCTAGCAAGCGACCTCAGCGCTTTCGAAGTGGGCGTTACCGGAAATATTCGGCACCGTCCACTTCGAAAGCACCAAAGTCGCTCTCTAGGGGCTTCCCAAGATTAGTTTTCCGTTCACTCACACTTATTTTGTTCTTGACTAAAGCTAGCGCATCGTTCCACGGCATTACCGTCGAAGGTAAAGACCCTGCTGGGACTGTTGCTTCAAATGAGACTTACCGCACTGACACAAGTCCTTGCTCAAAGCTAAGACCTGGGGAGAATTGGCGGAAAGATGTACGCAATATTGATTGGGCACAGAAATTTCGAATGATATGAGAATCAAGTTACTTCCTTGATTTTCTGATTTTTTTGGAACGACAAGAGAGGAGCCACAGGCTAGTAGGTTCACGAACCCTTTTAAAGTAGAGTCAGTAGTTTACTATTCGGAAGAATGTTTTCCGGTCCTCCGAAGTCGTACACAGTTAAAGGCACGGCTCGGGTTTAGGCACGCCCATTTGTTCCACTCCCGGTCGTAGCAGACTGGCGGACAAACGTTGGTGCGCGCGAAGGCGCTAGAAGCTCGCTCGAGCCACGATCCTCACATTCAGAGCCCTGCCCTTTTGCTCTTGGCTGCCACATGACGCTGCCAGAAAAGCGCCGGCACAGTTGCGAACGGTTGCATTGTGATCCATTGTCATTTACTGAAGCTAGGTCCGTGGTACTTGTCTAACACGCACCTTCTCCACCTCAAGGTGTAGTGCGATTGGTATAGGAGGTCTTTATCAAGGCGTATTCGGAGGTTTCCTTTGCTTTTTTTCAACTCCTTGCCTCCAGCTTCATTAGTGAACATTGTTACACACCTGTTTTATCCTTAGGCTTGCCTTCTTAGTTATTGTCAAGTTGTTGAGTTATAAGCTGATCGGTTTACCTCCTTCCTTTTCATGGAATCTTCCGTGCGTCTAAATACTGGGTATGAATCTGCCTTGAACCTCAATACTAGCTCATATAAATCGTTCCAAATTTCATGGTAATCTAATTGCGTTGCTATCCTATGCGGAGTGCTTGTGCCTTTTGATGAAGCAAATATAATACAAATATTTGCTTGCAGTTATTCTTGCAATTTAGTTTCATTATTCTCATGGATGCCGATTTATCTCATCACCCCAAATTTATTCCTGAGATGATCGAACTTCAGAGGAGGGAGAATGTAGGTTTTGAAATGTTCTCTCCTGCCGTGTTCATATGTGATTCGTCGGAAGTCGCGTTCTTTCAGCTTGATATCGTAACAGGAACGCGGTATGCACAATCTGGAGGAGTCTATGGTTGGGATGTCAAGAGAAAGACAATAAGCAAAGGAGCTAACTTCCTAGCACAAGTCAGTATTCATCGGTCATCGTTTTCTGAAATTCAATTCCCTCAGGGCTGTCAAATCTTGACAAGAAGAACCTTCATCTATTGTTGGAGCAGATCGTGATGACTTGGTGATGGTGTAGTTGCCTAAACATTTTTCATCATAATCAAAAAAAAGCAACACAGCATTACCCTCTTCGCAGTTCATGTGTGAAACAGCTTTTTGAATTCGGTCTAGGGTTATTTGATGGTGCCGATGAGCTGCAGTTTTTTGTGCAGTGTAGCTCTTTATGATCCTTCCTCATTTCTCATAAAGTCATCGTCCGACGTTATATTAACGTAATTTCAGTTTCTCCTCAATCCCGGTGTATCAGATTTGACGGGTTCGTTCAGACTGTATCGCAAAGAAGTGCTCGCTTGTTTAATAAGTGAAAGTGTCAGTAAAGGATACGTATTTCAGGTAAGCCAAACCTTCCATCATTTCAGCAGTTGTATTCACTCAGGAAGGGTATCGTACCCAGTTAAAGACGGATTTCGCGACGAAAAGACAAGTGGTCAGAAGTCAGGGTCGAGATGGTCAGTTGTGTAGGGATGAAGAAAAGACCATGAGAAACGGCCTAGACCTCAAGAAATATTCTCTTCGCCGTTGATTTCCGCACTGATGCAGCTCTCGTCTGTGCTGCCTTCTTCAACGCAACACTCTGCTAAACAGCTATACGGTCAGACAGCGAGGGGCGGCATACTGCGCCGATAGCGTCGTGGGGAGGGCATGCTTGCAAAACGCATATCGTTACGCACCTTTAGGGTTTCCGCCTGTCTTTTCGCTAAGTAAGTTCTCCCTTTTTCAACTTCCATCTTATCGTGAATTCCTTCTCTGAAAAGGGATGTATACCCCTTGTGTCCCCTCAAGCATTGATCCAAAGTTTGCCTTCCAAATCTGCTAAGCGATGAACAAAAATCTGATTTTTATGTGTATCTCTTCTGGAATAGCCATGGCGACCTGGTATCCTTTCCTTGTCAATTCTGAATTGATCGTGCTTCTCATTGAAGTTTTTTTTTTTCCTAAATCGCTATTATTTCAGATGGAAATGATGTTCCGCGCTAGCAAGAAGGGCTACAAAATAGGTGAGGTTCCGATCTCATTTGTGGACCGTTGTTTTGGTGAATCCAAGCTTGGCAGCCAGGAGATCATTGGCTACGTGAAAGGACTTTTGTATCTGTTTTTCTTTGTAAATTAGAATCCAGTTCATATGTAAATCCAATGCTTTACCTAGTCATTGACGGGACGACCTGGCTCCTTGCAACATTTTTTCTCTATATGGTCCTATATATGTCATTCCTTTACAGCTTTTTTTGTGAGGGTTATTGCGGATGTGATATAATTTCTATAAAATAAACTTTTCTTATTCGGAACAGTTTTTGTGCAATTAAAAAGCCGCATTCTTGGGGGATTGGAATTAACGAGCGCGGTTGTGTTCGGTCAAACCTAACTAGCAGTTTCTGGATTGTCCGAGACGCTGGGTGATCAGCAAAAGTGGCTTTTCAGTGTTAAATGGAAAAAGGAACCGTGCTTAACTTCACATGCTTTTTTTAATAATGACAATTCATGTGCAGCTGCGTTGCTGCCAGTCTGATTACCTTCAAAAACCCTAACAGGTGAACCCCGTGGGTCGCACAGGGCTGCGATGGCTTTCTCCTCACCTGCAACGTGCCCATGACGTCGACCCATTCGGAACTTCTTGCGCTATACAGTGGTCGAATGGTTTTATAAGATAAGGGCGATAAGAGCGCTAACAATCGATTCGTCAAGTCTTTTCAACAGCAGCTCTCCCGCTTTTAAATGTTGCATCAATTAGTTTCCTTTTACCATTACCCAGCCGCAAAAGTTCGGGATCCTTAAAATCCCTCTTTTTGTGTCACGGGTGGAGCTGGTCAAGATCTGCGTAAGGAAGGATCTGCTGGGTGTTTTGAGTGCTCCCAAGGAGGGAGATGCTTCAGTACTGTTATCGCAACTTTTTTTTCCAGCGAATTCACTTCTATGGTCAGCAATGACCGGGTCATGTTTGAGGTAACACTGAGGAGAATTTTTGTGTCGGCATCGTTCCAACTACTTATCAAGGGCCGTAAGGTTGGCTTTCTCGAAAAAGAGAGGGCTCCACCCCGGTGAGGTATGCTTTCCCTCAAAGCTCTCGGGGAAGAATCGCGCCTATCGGTTCTCGGGGACATCTTCCTGACTGACATGCAATCGAGGAGATTCCCTATGGTTGGCGTCCTTCACCTGTTCGAGGTAGTTTACCTTACTGCCCCAGATCCCGTTGTATCTCATTTGGGTTCAGCAGGATGAGGGTTTTCTCGGAAAGTCCAATAGCGCTTTTGAAAATTACACCTCGTCATGGTCAAATCGCTGTGCTAGTGTCCATGTGGGATCAGAAGCCGAATGCGAAAAACTCTGCACATGTCCTTTGGGACTATCCCCATCTCTCATCAGGTGAGGTTACCCTATGGAAGCGGCTCAATGTCGTACCAATTCCTGTCAAGCTTGTTGGGGATAGGTTTGTGTTTCGAAGGATGAGTGCTGCTGCTCTCTACATAGACTGCTTCGAGCGGGCTAAGAACTCACAACAAATCCTACTTTAGATGTGGTTTATTGTTATTCTCAGCATTCTTGTTGGTGTTTGGTCTGCTCCGGTCGAGGTAAATCCAGAATGTGCTGCCTGCCAAATGTTTTCCATCGCATTGGCAAGAAATAACATAAGAGGTAATATTTAAAATTTAGTATTGTGAATGTTATGAGAGAGAGGGGTTCGAAACCCGACCTTACATGTTTGAATTTTGCTTTGATGTAGCTTTGCGCTCTTGAAATTCAATCGTCGTCCTCAAAGTGCTACCTGGTGTGCGAGTTCACAAGTCTGGACAACTTTTCAGAGCTTAGGGTTTTTTGGGCAGATTTTCAATCAGTTTTTATGCTACCGCTTACAGACCGGCCGATCAACGAGTGATGAGAGGCTCGAGTCCATCTGATCTACACGTATTGTTTGGGGCTACTAGTTAGCTATTGCGCTGTCAGTGCGCCAAAAGTTATCTGTAGACTTTCGGAGACAAGTTCCAAAAAATGGTTCATATGAGAGAGATGAAGTGAGGATCTGGTGGGACGAACCATATGAGACACTTCAGGAAATGGAATCGTCGAATCTCCAGTGCATTTCTGCTCGAAGGCGCCACACTGCACGGAAACACTGACGCACTGCGAAGTAAACTCGTACATGTTATGGTTTTCAGAGAACTATTTCTAATATTACTACCCGTATCACTAATCAGCCCAAAACCTTTACAGATAGTCAATTCATTAATGGCCATTAAACATGTCAACATTTCCTCAAATATGGCTGATCGGTTTGAGAAAGTACGCTCTCATCTCCAGTCGGTTGTTGAGCATTGCGAAAGGGGTGAGTCTAAAGAAGTCTACCGTTTACACAAGCATTCTCACTAATTTCAGAACCACATGCCGAAGTTCTAGCTGGGCAGCCTGGACCCGCTTTGTGTACCATGTGTTTCCTGGTCTACTACTTTTTCCAGTTTATGAATAACGGTATACACTTTCAAATAGTTCAGATTTCAAAGAGTTTATCTAACGCTTCAGGTATTCTGCAACTGCCACTTCTCAACCTCATTCCGCAGGTCATTCAACTGACTTGTATAATTGTCGCGAATATCAACCAGGAAATCACTCCACCTGTGGTAGCTACATTTCCCAAAAATATGAAATCGTGCACAGATCTTACAATCTAACTAACCCTTTTGATTTAGTGTCAAGCGCTTCTGGCCGACGGTGCAATGCCCGCCCTTCTCAAAGCCATCGCCGATTCAATGGGGTCTTTCTACGATCTTATCGCAGTGCAAGCCATGGGCTGCCCTTCTTATCAAACTCTTTTTGGAACATGTTAACGATGAACAGCTGAATATAAAGTCCTCATTATTGTACAACTTCAAACTTTCACAACATAATTGTAATGGACAAGTTAATCATTCACGTATAACAAAATAACAACATTCTCATAGGAGCTATAGCTTCAGGCTGAATTACCAACTCGCTAGAAAGGGAAAGATCAACAACAAGTAACAAAAAATCAAACAACAAACTGGTAACGGCGACAATTTCTCGGTCAATCCTCGAACTTTATCTTTTTGTTTTGTGGGGTTCCATTCCCCTCGAAGGACCGCTTGAATCCACCTGAAGATTTTATTTTCACTTTAAGCTACAGTAAAATGACTTTTTGAAAAAGCACTACTTAACAGCAGGCACTTAAAGGAAGCGATTGCGACACATCAGGGGCCGTATTCAATCCTACCCCCAGGGGGATTCGTCCCCCAAGTCTGATTCAATCCTTCTCAATTTCGGGGGGACTCCGCTGCGGGACCCGCCTGCAATCGCTCCTTTAAATGTATGGCGCTGGTACTCGCGTTAGTCACGCGTTAGTCACGCGGGTACCCAGCGCTATACATTTAAAGGAGCGTTGGCGGGCGGGTCCCGCAGCGAAGTCCCCCCAAAATTGAGAAGGATTTAATCAGACTTGGGGGACGATTCCCCTGGGGGTAGGATTGAATACGGCCCCAGGGAAGAATGTATGCCACTTACAGCATACTTGGCTGCTAAGAAAGCGAGGTGTGGTGTTTTACGATGAAAAGTGCGCTTGTGCTGAGCAGAACTTCAAAAGGACTCCGCCCTCAAAAGCGATCCGCCCACTAGCGTAACTGGTTTTTGGGACGAGCTGTGGGCCAACAGCGGCACAACTAAAGTAACTCGACTGGAGCATAGATTGGTTTGCTGCCCCCAAACACGTTCCAGTAAACTCGTCCATACGACCGTCATTCTAACCGGTGACTATTTGAGCGAACATCAACGGCCAAAAGAGCGGCCCTTTTCGCGTTCTTTTGACGGATTTGTCTGCTGTTTTTGGCCATCGGCGAACCATGGAACATCCCCCTGTCTTTTGCAAACCCCTTATCGTGCTCTTTCAGC
>KZ348996.1:23186-34148 GCA_002352805.1 Teladorsagia circumcincta | reverse complement strand
AGCGCCAGGGCAGGGGCCTGACTAAGGCGCGCCAGTGTTATGTGTGCTGTTATGTTGCGGGGTGTGAGCCGGGGCAAGAGAGCCCTCGGCCCTTGGGCTGGGAAAGCCCGGGCCGACGGCGGGTCTTACCCCGCGGGTTACCGCTTACCGCCACTCATCACCCCCCCCCCATCCTGGTTTAGGAACCTCTCAGGTCCCGAGGAGAGGAGACCATGAGGAAACAGCATGGTCCACTATTGAAATGAAACAACAAGCATCCAAAACTCAACCTTTGAATTTCAATTCTGTGCATGTCCACAGTCGTTTTTCCATAGTTGGCACGAATATACTTTCCATAGCCTCTTGTAAATCACCCTGCCAAATTACACGGCTTACCGTTCGTTCACCATCTCATGATGCGCCCAAACCTCAATAGAGGACATAATCTCTCATGCAGTTGGGTCACAGGTCCGGTCATGAACATCGCGCTTCTTTGGATTTTCAACCGCTCCGTAGCCTATCGCGCACTGAAGTGAAGAACCATAAATGCTGTTTCCGTTGCGGCTGCCCCGCGAGTTCTGCCGCTTTCGATCTCAGGAAAAACATGAAGAATCGAATCGACAGCAATACTCAGGGTGACATGAGAAAGGTGTTCAGAATGCTGAAGATTTCAAACACAACCACAGGGAGAGTAGTCAGATAATAACTGCTCAAAATCTGTTATAGGTTGAATAAGCGCGACGGCTCAATCAAACCAGCACAGAGGAGACAAAAAGTGTGTGGAGCTGGTGCTGAGGGCCAAAAACTGCGCTTTCGTGCGAGCTGTTTCGATCGAATACAAAATTCTTACGGTGAAGCAAAGCCGCCACCTCCAAACTTTTAGGATGCTAGCGTGAGGTCCTGGGAAGCCGAACACAGTGAAGGAATTTTCTACACGAGCAGCAGTCAAACCCTATCATGGTCTGAGCTAAGGTCCCAACCACCGGTCGCTAACTACCACCGTTTGTTAAAAAGCGAATAATTCTGCAACGGTGACCAAGCCAACGAATGTTTCAACGCATCATCTGTTAGCAAGGAATCTAGCCTTTTCGAAGAAGAATGTTCTTCCTTTTGGCAGGAAGTAGCTTCTGCATAGGAGACGAAAATTGTTCAGGACTAGTTTCATGATACTCCTCCCGATTTCACATACCCAAACGAATGGCTTTCATTTTTTTTTTCCATTTCAACCTGCTGAACATTCTTGTAAGGGCTATGTTAGAGGGCAGGTCCTGCACTAAACAATGCACCCATACGGGAGAGCTAGAGCCTTTCTCCCGAAAAGGGCACGCAAAGATGCCATGCGGGCCGTAGTAGAGTTACTTTCGAAGCAACTGGGAGTCATACTCACAGCGGCAGAGAGACATATCGAATGAGTGTCACTTCTTTCAGTAGGTAAATGTCTCGCTAAAGGGTAGGTATAATTACTTGAGATACTTAAAGCAACAGTCTCAGCAGGGTCCTAATGATTCTATGCTATTGGATGGAAATGATGCGCTAGCCCTAATCAAGATCATAGGAAGTGTCACTAACCAAAGAACTCACCTTAGGAAGCCGCGAAGAAGCCAGGAAGGCGCCGTTGATAGGGGCGTTCGCAAATATCTTAGGGAACGCCCATCTGCCAATCATTGCCGCGTCTTTTTCATTAGCTTTACTTGCTTATTTCATTTGATTGTTGTATTTCTATTTTTATATGATGCATACGTCTCTAATTGTATGAGGGCAAACGCGGTTGAAATCCGGCGAAGTAAGTAGTTCAGACAACTCGTCCACCAGACCTGTTTAAAGGCTTCGCCGGCGGAATTCTTTGTTTTTTCCTTTGTCACCAGTCAACTCCTTACCTACAACTTCGTTACCGACCGCTTAACGCCTCGAATTCGTTCTGAGACTGTTGCTTTAAGATACATCTACTTTGAAAAAAGTTACAAGTCAAGAAACGTAATGCAATATTTATGGGACATCCGGTACACAAAAGTGGCGAACAAACTGTTAAGCCGCTAAATTATCCAAATTCGATATACATGCTAAATGTTTACGAACTTGTTGAGTGCCAGCTTAATCCGGCCTACTACTGCGCGCACCACGCGATAGACTTGAGTTCAACTATGAAACATTTGGACTTCATTCTGCAGGTTGCCCACTTCAACCCAAGCCCACCATTTGATGCGCGCGGTGCATCTAGAGCTACACTGGTTAAAATGCTATGTATGCATGGGGAGCTAGTCGCTGCCTTTCTCATAGAATCCCGTAATCCTGATCGAAAAAAGATTGGATGTCATTATAGGGATCACGTCACTTATCGTCAGTAGAAAATTACTTCCCAAGGAAGAGTGCTAAAGAGCACAGTAGGTAGTCGTTAGTCGTTCGATGGCACGATGGCGCTACACAGCGGAGCTGAAGAAGATGCCAACGAGTCTCCACATTTTATTGATCTTCTCCAAAGGGTGAGCTCGGACGACATCAGAAAAAAAGCAGACTTTGTCTTGCTCGCTTCAATTTGAAGGAGTCGCTAAGAAGCGACGCCTTCAAATTGTAAGCGAGCAAGATAGGGTCTGCTTTTCCTTTGTTTTGTCTTCATCACTCATTCTGCAAGCACTGAGTGCAGGTTCCCACAGCAAAGCCCCTCGTGTATTTCACCACCAACTCAGGAGAATCTGATTTGGCAGAGGTTAAACTTTTGCTGTAAGAATTCCCTAATCGTTCGTGCTAGGTTTCTGCCGGTTGCAGATTTGTCAGAACACTGCACCCAGTCCACATCACCAGTGAATATGCTGGATGGTCAACTGAAGGAGGCATTGGAAGCCGTCATAAACATGACGATGTCAGATCGTGTTTGGAGCTGATTCGCGGTCAGAGCATGCGAGGTGTAAACTCCATATTTCGAATCCTCGCGAGTCCATGGAAATGTCTCAGTACCCATCTCGCCAACTTGTCGCATCAGGAGCGTTCTTACAAATAACGCTAATCTGTCCAGATCCCTTTTCGATGACGTGGGATCGAGCACAGAGATTGCCAGTCACAGGGTGGTTTGAGTGTAGATCTCCTTCGGAAAAACGCCACCCTGAGCAGGAAGGACTACCGCTGCATTAAGGATTGAGGGAGTAAACCCTCGCAATTTTCCGGTTGCCCATCTTTTTTGTTTGGCGCTTGGAAGATTGTAGTTGGTTTCGAAGAAGAAAGAAGCTCAGAAATAAGTTCTAGGAAAAATGGAAGCAATAGCTACGGAAATCAGCGTGTAAATGGGCCGACTAACTGTTCAGGTAGGCCACTGCTACCTCGCGAAACATGTTCCACGCTATCGCCATTTTTCTCAATTCTTACAGCAACTAATGTAAAATGATTCACTAATAATGGGACACCTAATAGAATACTCGCGTGAATACTTCAATTTTTCCCTTATTTCCTTCGCGTCCAGAGTCTACTTAGCTTTTGAACACATTCCTCGCCTCTAGAAGACTTACGAGGCGCAACCAACGCCGATATTTTCGTCCTCTCAGACAAGTTCGCGACCCATTAATCAGCCAAACAGGCCAAGGATGCAAACCCGAGATTAGATCCCTTGACCATCAATGTGATAGCGGCACCGTTCGTCACTTCTCCAACAATGTTCGCAAAGCGGAAATCAGCAGCCAATTAGCAGAAGCCTGAAGTCGCAAAAGCAATCGAAATGAAGCCATGCAGTTCTTTCGAACTAAAAAACGGACTTTCTTCAAAAACGCAATCTACAAGCATGCGTATTATCAGAGAACGTTTTCATAAACAGACAGTCCCTAGAGAACAAATTGGTCAAACGATATTCTTTGAAAGTGTTTTATTGAATAATAATACGTTTTAATGTGGCACGAACCCTTACCTAGTATTTACAGAAAGATATCAATTTTGAACATTCAAAATTACTATGTGTACCACAATAAGCACACGAAATCGGTCTGTATAGAAAGGTGGTACATGATGAGAACATTTTGGTTGTCAAGAAAAAACTATGGAGAGGATGCGATGAGGTCGATTATAAACTATATAGATTTCACACCTCTGTTGGCCGAGCTGTTTTTGTATATTTTCTTTTGAATCTGACAAGCTTACACAGTAGGTGCTCTACCAAGATGCACCGGAGTCAGAAGCTCAAAACTATATAGCATCATTCAACACCTGGAACCAAACTTGGGTGATTTAGGTCTTTGAAGAAACCTGTTCCAGAGACAAGATAGCGCAATGGAATTTAGCCACGATATCCGCCCCAAGAGCGCTTCTGCGCTTTGTGATCACCTAACAGCACAGAATGCAGCGGGAAGTATGAAAGCACCCTGGCGGTTGGCTTGGAATTTTAGATTAATTACTAGGCAATAGTATGTTTAATCACCGAACTCACTCTGTGAGACCTATGAATTTTGTTGCTATATCTAGCTCCTTATATCTATCAGAACGTTGAACATAAGAACAACTTGTAATTGAACAGCGTGAACATACAAAATCGATGAGACCATGGAAGTTGAAGAGATCAGTGGAAATCACAAACGACTCTGACAGCCAGGTGTACATCTGAAAATGAAATCATCATTCTTGCATACTGCCCTTTACTGCACATATCCTTCAGTTTTCGGATTAAATATTGATTCCTTACAAGCATCGGATGCCATTCTTTTGTTCCTCAGCGTCCTTACCACGATACGAGAAGGTGAGTTCTTCACCTGCAAAGAAAGTTTAGAAATATCGAGGAGTGTTAAAATGGCCAACAACAATGAAATAAGCTTTGTCTTCAAAGCGGCTTCTTACTTTAGTCAGCCCTTTTTTGTCAAGAAAGTTTCCTACTGTAGAGTTTTTACAGTATGAATTATTAGGGAGTCCGGAAGGTTTTGAGAAAAGCCATCTGTTCACTCAACAAAAAATCACCACAACAAAAACGTAGAACAGTGATCTAGAAAGTGACCCTTCTTAGCCACTACCTTTCCCCATCGATTGGACAGAGGGCTAAAATCACAGTCAAATTATCAAGGCTGCATGTTGGTTTTTTTTGTATCATCTGAACACTTCATAGATTTGTATAGCTTTTTTGAACAGCATTTTCTCAACGGAACTTGGCTCTAAGTTTTGTGCCCCATTTTGTTATGAAATAAACAAATATTACTTCCCATTGCATAACAGAGAAAAAACAGAAAATCTTGAGGAAATGGGAAGAGTCCCATTCCCTCAAATGAATGCTTTCTGTTTCTTTGTGATTGTTTAAGCTTACTTAGCCATGAACTGTGATAAAAAAGGAAAACAAGAGCAAAAATACTGACCTTTGGAGATCATTCGCTTCGTGAAGAAAAGCATATTATTGGTAAGCAGATTGCCACGAGACAGTAAAGATACTGCTTTAAGGTTAGCCGCATCACCGCAAGCGTGATTGAAGTAACTGAAGACAAATTCATTCATTGAGAAGCAAAACAGAGATAGTCGAACTTAGGCAGAATTACCGCGTTTCGTTTCCCATCCGCGATGCGTCAACGACATACTGCTTTGTACCCGGTATTTGATGCTTAAAAAAGATTCAGAAGTTGCTGGATAAAGTTCAAAGAAAGTCCGAAGAGGGAAATAAACTCACAATATTCGTAAACTGGTAGCTAGTCGAGAATCCTTGTGCAATTGCTGAGCATAGAGGGATAATCTTAAACAATATAGACAGTGTTCCCAGACCAGACAAACAGAGGCATTAAATACAAACCCAATCCGCTTATTGCCTCGTGATAACCATTCCCATACCCCAACATTTTTACTTTTCCGGCGAAATAAAGTAAACTATCTATTCCGATAATCTCACTGTCTACGCCCCCAAGTACCCCCTCAACGGAAATAAAACGATAGAAAAGGAATAGCAAATCAACACACAAATACCTCGCCAGTATAGATACCGAGAAACGTCCCAGCTGGAATTATTTGCGGCGCAAAAACGCTCCATCCCTTTGTCGTCGTATACATCACTACCAACGGTACCTTTCTACCACGCTGAAAGTAGACACTCGATAATAACAAACTCAGAACTCGTATTTGTCCGATAAATACATATTGGCATTGGGTCGACGTGGCCAAAGAAACATTTCAGGAATTACTGAAATGTAGGTACTTTGTTTCCAAAGCAATACTTATAGACCCCTATTTCTTAGGCTTGACCAGTTTATGTTTCAGCATAAATACGACCGTTCACAACACAGCACGATTCGGCTTCAAGAAGAGCACTTCTATGATATTTTTCTCTTCAGACAAACTGGATCATACCTCTGCATATCTGCTTGGGCAGTTTGAATCACACGAACAAGTAGTTCCACATTCGACAGAGGTAGCTTCGGCAAGCTTCTCGACATCAACCTTCCCCGTACTGCGCATTCGTATCTGATCCCGTCCCATTATCTAAATCAACATCATTTGTAATGCGCTGGTAGTTTTTTTTTTTATCAAAACTGAGAATCTTTCTCCTCGACATTTTTCCATTGGTAGGTCTTTTTTTTAATTTCAATTATATTTTCATGATTTAGAGCAACTTCACTTTTGCTTTTTGGCAAAGCTGCTCCAGTCTTCTTTCGCCCTAGAGTTAATCCCGCGTAGCCGCATGGCTCGTAAACGAAGTACTCCCATGAACAGTAACTCTGGACTGTCACACAGAATGCAATTGGTAAAGAGGTAAAAATAGAGAAAAAAACAATTTCAATTTCCACGCCTTAAAAGTCAAAATTTCGAAACATCTAGTTCAGCGAATGCAACCCGTTTTGTAACCCGTTCAGCGGATGTTTTCGTGACACTTTATGACGAAATCATCCGCTTTAGGCATCTAGATAAGGACCTCAAGACAGGACAGATCTAACTTAAACAACTTGATCTTAGAGTCTTGTGGTACTACTCCTTTTGATATGGACGAGTTAGTGCATTTGTAAGCAGTTACCACCTTTACGCATGGGCAAAACGGGGTACACTGTCCGTCCTTGCAGTCGCACCCAGCACCATCCTCTGGATACTGTAGTCGAAGAGCTACACCAGTCGCCTTAGCTTCACGGTAGTTAGAAATTGACATTGCACATCTGGTTAAATACTGAAATGGTAACTTGAAAGAATATACTGCGTATAATTTGGATAACTTAGCCACAACAGTGACCAACCTTTACATCGATAGTAGCACGCTCGTCATCTGTCCAGTTTTCAAAGTAAATCGGAGCAATCCCGAGGCCTTCCAGTTCGTCATTAATTGCTTGTTCGGTCATGCGAAGGTGTACGCGGTGCCAACTCTGAAAACGACGTTATGGTGGATTTTATAACGTTTTCAAATGGAAAACATCGGATTCCATTTGAAAACGATCACCAAGTAAAAACATTAGTCAACATCACTTACGGTATAATCATGACGTCTATGGAAATTAGGGAAAGCTTGAGCAAAAGCTTGTGGATCCTTCTGTTGCATACGAGCGGCCATCTGCGAAACCAAGCGCTCTCTCGTATCGGCTGCTGCCAACTGAAAGTGAGATTGGTAGCATAAAAATTGAGATACAACTCAACGAACCTTATTTCTACTACCAGAACAAACCTTTTTGTCACCATCATCGAAACAATCCGGGGCTAAGCTCCAGCAATCATTCCAAGGCCAGTCTTTCCATATAACCACATATTCTTTTTCCTTGGATCCATCTGGCTTGAACAGAAGACCTTTAGACCATACAGAAGGAAAGCTACATTGAATTCCGAAAACAGATAACCAAAAGAACTTACATATTTAACCATATGTGGACGCAGTATAACAGCAATCTCCCATGACCTTTCAGTAGGGTCCACTTGTCCTCTCTGATCGCTTTCTACGAGAAAAAAAAGCAGGATTAATCATAGTTAACCAACCAACTACAAAGTTTCTGTCATGTTTGCACAAGGGGTAGGGTGATAGGGCCCTAGTTGTAAACTCGAACGACTTCTGTAAATAACGATCAAAGTTTGAAAATGAAAGAAAAGTAGAAAAGATTGAAATGAACTTGCAGTAAAAAATTGATTCTGAGTAAGCATTCCCTTATCTTTCGTCTTTCGTAACCATAATACAATAATAAATCTTTTTGTAAAAAGAAGGTCATAAGAATATTATTTCACCAGACAAGGGGACTAATCGGTAAAAAAAAACGTGAAGAAAAGATTTCGAAATTGGGAAACAAACCATCAGAACTTTTTTCAGTATCCTCCTCCTCTTCCTCCGCTGCGTCGTCAGCAGTCGCTTTCTTCGGGAGCGGAGCCCACAGGGGAGCGTTCTTAAGACCTGTACAGCAATTAGAGGAATATTACGAGAAAATTCCAGGGAGAATAGAAAGACATAAAAAGAAAAGAAGTTTAAGGCGGACAAACACATGAAAACGAAAAAAGCTATAGAAGTGAATCGCTTACGATCTATCTGACCAGGCGTGAACCCTAAAGCAGCGTATAGATCCTGTAACATGGGACAAAATTCAATTTAAGCTAATTTATGAAATGGAAGGTAAGGAAAGACTGGCATACCATGTCAACTTCTTCGACTTCACCTTCTAAGTCGTCTTCTGGCTCTGCAGCCGAGCACTGCAGCGAACTAATTCGATCAGCTAAAAATCCACATGAAAAGAAAACATAATAGTATGGAAGTAGAAGATATATCATATAAATTCCGGAAATTGCAATAGCACAGACAACACACTAACAGCGCACATTGGAGTTCACAACAATAGTTTGACAATAATTTGACAGAAATTCGTTTCAAACTAAGAAAACAAATCTTACATAAAGTGAGTTCCGCCTTTTCAAGTTCACTGTCCATCGTATTCTCCTTGTTCTCGGATTCTACTGTCTCGCTATTGAGCGCCTGCAAACTATCTGGGTAACCTGTCTCTAGTCGATCACGGCATCGAAGAATGAAACCGTGAACGACGGCAAAAATGCACTTACGTCGTTAACTGGAATCTGATTGGATGCATTCCTAGAGCGTTCTTTCTCTAGTGCGTGTAGGATTCTCCTTTGGACAGGATCAATACCGTCAGTGTTGCTATCATCCGACTGCAGAGGTTCATTGGGTTCTGAGAGAAGTTTTCCAATTAGAGGTTTGTTGTCTTCTCACTGCATTTTTTCCACCCATAGATGCCTTGTAATCGGGAAATTAAAACGCACCATAAGGCAGCGGTCTGATGGCACCACTACTGCTCACCACAATCCGGCGATGGCGCACCAACGCATTGGTGATCCTTCGAGGAAGTTGAACGAAGTGAACGTCAGAACTAAAAAATGATACACTCGTTTCACGTTGAGCGGAACATATAGTAGAAAAACGCGCATTTTTTGTGGAGCTGTAGCATCCCGAGTAAAGGAAGAACAACAAAAAATTTTGAGTTCTCTGCAGGAAAAGGTGAAGTCAACTTACTGCAGTGGTACTTCGATTTCGTCGGCTTCCAGGTCACCTTGTCGAAATGCACTCTAAAGGGCATCATCAAACAATCCTGTCTAGAATTTGGAAAACACTGACACTGGAATAAAAAGTGCCCATAGAGTTGTTGTAAACAAGCGAGAACGCACCGGAATAGCACCGTTGTGATGTAAAAATCGGGTCATGTCGGCGAATTCAGCGCTCGAAGATGTGCGAGAGAGACCACTCACACTCGAGGACACCTCACGACCATTCGCGTCCACATAACACGGAGAAGGGCTTGAAATTGAAATAGAGATATCACAATAATAATATGTGATCAATACTGTGGATCACCAGACAACTCAAATAATGAGCAGCCAATGTTTGGAAATACAGCGACGAAATCAAAACCAGCTTAGCTGCCGCCAAGCAGCCGCAGAGCTCATATTGTGAATCAAGCGCACTTTTACAGCATATTCACAGTTTATAAATATAAGCGCGCATCTAAACTGAAATTATTGAACTAAAATTAACTTTATTAGTTAGGAAAAGAAAAAAGCACGTTGCGGGTTTCAACAGATAGCCACCTTCTATGCACGATCGACCAGCCGCTGATTATTTAGACGATGTGTGCCGTATTTTTTTTTTCATTTTAGAAGGGGGCAGCTTTTCATTTTGGAAGAGGGTATTAGGGGATGTCCGGGTCTTCCTTAAAAACTTCAAACGGAGGAGGGGAAATACTTGCAGAAGTTGAGGGGTTCGAGTTGATAAAAACCGGATCCTTTTTAGAACAGATAATTTTTTTCTATAATTTTGGGAAAAAAGTGCATGGAATGGGAGAAATTACAGCAGTCGTCGTTTCACTTGCCCCCTCCCGCCGCTAGACGGCAGTTTTGGAGCACTTATGCGGGCCAAGTTAATGGGTGCCCCTTGTTCTTAGAAGCGTAGAACTATATAAGAAAGTGAAGATGGTGGTAGGTTCGTATGGAAGACTAGTGACAAGCGGTATGGGGAGGGGAGGTGGTTGAATCAAAGATGCTCTTTCGGCGCGAAGGTTGGCCCTGTCTAAGCCACAAGTTTCCTAATGCCCGTCCCTGTTACCACGCTCTGCTTTCCCATTCCGAACACGGGACAACAGAAGAACAATCCACACAACGGCAGTTGCGATCTGTATAGTGTGCGCACAAGGATTCCAATGGAAAAGAAAAATGCAACAAAACGCATCTTGTCAAACGGTAACAAGCGTGGCCAGTTAAATTTTTAAATCATCCACAGCCTTAGATGACAAAAGAACGTAATACCGTCGAGAATGTTCAGAATTTTTATCTCTGCTGGAACAGATAAAGTTCTTCTAAGCCCCAATTCGTGGTTATTCTTTCTTTTTCTTCAAGCAAGGGACTGGTGCATCCTTTAAAGCAACACCCCCTTATCAGGTTGGTGGGGTAGAAGGGGTCGATAATGAAACTGTGGATGATGGGTTGATTGCAAATGACAAAAGAAACAAAGAAAACATGGGACCCTTCAAAATAAGGGACGGGGTGCCGGACGAGTTGTCTAAACCTAAACTGGCGAGT
>KZ348993.1:0-19430 GCA_002352805.1 Teladorsagia circumcincta | reverse complement strand
CGGAGATGTTAGTTCCTTCGAGTGTAAACGGGCACCAGAAGACAGTTTCTTTCTCGTTGACATCGTCTCTATGTTAGGTTTGGCCACAAATCGACCTTTTCACACGCGCCGTCGAAATTCAACAACAGTCGCTCTGTACTCGTTTAGTTGGTGTTGTAGGCAGATGTCATCACGAAACGGGGCGAGTGGAATATCGGTAATCGGTGTGAATTGTCGAACTAAAATATCCCCTCCTTCTTAATCCCTCTTCTCTCTCCACTGAAAGGATATCGATGTTTCTTCTGTAGATTTAGTCACGAATGCCAGCCGATGGTCTCTACCTTCAGGATCCCTTAATCTATACTAGACCAGGTTGAGGATAATCACTTGTACATTAGATTTCTCGCAACCATTACAAAAACCAAATTATTTATCCTTACTCTTCTGAGTGGAAGATGAATGTGTGGCGCGTCCCGAAATCTATCGTTTTGATAAAAAAGGAATCGACGCACGGGAAGATTTTTTCTTCACTTACTCAACCTTCATTGTTTATCTCAAAATTATCACTGTTCAGGACGTGAAAGGAACCTCATTCTTAGTGATCTGAAATCGCTGCAAGACCAGATTGGGGACTTAGCGTTCAATAATTATCGCACTTACGCTGATGCTGGACGAACGACGCAGCACTGTACGGAAATAGTGAGTGTTTGCTAGAGTAGTCACCGCTTTTATCGAACCTTGAATAATTTGAATAAACTCTTAGTAGTTTGAAATTTTCGAGTTCCCGAGTTTCCTGAAATGTGATTACTGAAATCCAACACTGTTTGAGTACGCGCATGTCAGGCAATTCTTTAGTTCAATCATTTTTAAGCTTGGTGACATCGCATTCGTTTAGATTTTGTTCGACGAGCTAACACAAATTCATTTAAAGCAACAGTCTCAGAACGAATTTGAGGCGTTAAGCGGTCGGTAACGAAGTTGTGGGTAAAGAGTTGACTGGACATAAAGGAAAAACAACGAAATCCGCCGGCAAAGTCCTTAAACAGGTTTCTCCTGGTGGACGAGTTGTCTGACTAGCTTGCTTCGCCGGATTCCAACCACATTTGCCCTATTATAATTAGAGACATATGCATCATATAAAGATAGAAACACAACAATCAAAAGAAATAAGCAAGCAAAACCAATGAAAAAGGCGCGGCAAAGATTGGGAAATGGGCGTTCCCCAAGATATTTGCGACCGCCCCCGTCAACTGCGCTTTCCTGGCTTCTTTGCGGCATTCGAAGGTGAGTTTTTTTGTTTGTGACACTTCCTGTAATCTTGATTGGGGCTAGCGCATCAAACCCCCCGTTAACCCCTACCCGTTGACCCCTACGGCATAGAATTTTTAGAACCCTGCTGACAATGAGACTGTTGCTTTAATTAATTAGTTCCCATAAATTTGGCTGAAATGGTTGAAGTACTTATCTCATCCTTCTCTCTAAGACAGCTTG
Organism: Teladorsagia circumcincta; assembly: GCA_002352805.1. NCBI lineage: Eukaryota > Metazoa > Nematoda > Chromadorea > Rhabditida > Trichostrongylidae > Teladorsagia > Teladorsagia circumcincta. The sequence continues at coordinate 17,960 of KZ348993.1, read as the reverse complement.
AGTTTCAGTTCACGGAAATGAAGGATAAACTGCGGGTCGTGTCAGCACAAGTACCAGAGCTTGCATCGGAGTTACGAACATTCCATGCTCGCACGAAAGACGTGTCAAATGAATTGGATATAGTGCAGTCAGCCTGTCAGAAGGAGAATCTCGTGTGGGAATTGCTTTCGTTGCCTTCTGTGAGTTTAATGAAAATTCGTTTCTTTTATATTACTGAGAGTAGCTAGGAAAGTAGGGAAAGTAGGAAAGGAAGCACATAGTCTTGTCCATAGTTTTGTCAAGCTTGAGATTTGTGGGTTGTGTCAGATGAGCTGGCTTTGGGCACATTCAGTAGCCCGCTTTAAGCTTCTAGACTTCTGTTTTCATCCCAAATCCTTCTGATAATAACTTTATCCTTGATCCCTGCGAAGATTTCCACTCCCCTAGATAGGACAAAAATTAGACCTGCATATTTCAAACTGTGCTTTTTATAGAGGATGGATGTTTGTATTCGTGCAGGATACTACGAAGCTGCATATTCGCTAACAAATTATGGAATGATGCTCCAGCAACATTCCATTATTAAAAATCCTTTAATCAAAGTAAGTTAGATAGCAAGACATTCAAAAACCAGTTTAGACACAGTTTTTAATCATTCCTTATTTTTTATAGGGCATCGCAGATAAACTTGTTGAAGCACGATCGTTTCTCCTCGAAGAGCTGTTCAATAAGTTTTCGGGCCCTCTCGATTTAGCTTCTTCTATTCAGGTGTGATAATCTACAAATTGGAGGATCATTCCCTTGAAAACTTAGCTTGAAGCGGCCACCTCGCTTTTGTTGCATTAATTTTTTTGACGATTTGCTCATTCAGGTTGTGAATAATGTGCGAAAAATGCCCTATCTTACACCTACTCAACTGCGTGCCTGCATTTTGCAACACAGGGATATGTACTTAGATAGGCAGATTCTAGATATCACGGTTGGTTTTTATCGGAAACGTATTAGAATATCAGCATACCTTCTGCGGGTTCTTGGCTCCGGTTATACTTGTACTTGAGAAATGCGCGGAATACTTGTCTGCGTATATCTCGTCTACATTTCCCTAAAATGTGTTCCATGAGCGCTGACATACCTGTTACACTTGAAAACGGGGTGCATATTATCGTTTTTCAAATGTTTCGAATTTCTTTCAGAATCATCCTGAATTCGCCATTCGAGCTATTGAGATATACAGGGACTGTATGTATGACACACTTGTTTTATACTTGGCAGTTTTTCCCGAAAGCGAAACAGCCCGAAAAGACGTGAGTGGTGTTTTATAATGCTTCTTTCTATACATGTTTTTACCCGGAAATCAGAGGAGGGGGGGGGGTTCATGACACATGTACTGGCAATTTGTCGTAAGTTGCCTTACTACACCCTTGGATTCACTCTTTACTCACAGTCCTTTTTGAGTCGCCACGTGGGCTGCCTCTTTTACCGGCTCATTGCAACTTATGTTTATATCCAACCTATTGGGCTACTACCATTGGTTTGAACCAAAGAGTTTCCTTACGTAGAGTTGCATGCTACATGATTCTGAAAGCAAGTAGTACTTCACTCGAACTCTACAAAGTGAATTGATAGCTAGTTCGCAAGCACAGATGAAATGGTATTTTTCAAATAATATAATTTGCTCTCCTTCTAGGTTTGGAGAAGATTTTTTATGAAAAAATGACATTTAGTTGTCTCTGGATCCTCGTTGGGAGACATGGCCATCGAGCGCGCCGTCGTCAGTTCTTGGTCATTGGACGGCTCGTAACATCACAAGATTGTTGGACCTAATTTGTAGAACTGATATGAAGTGAGTTACCTATTGTTCTGAATATTCCATTCAACCTGCGAGTTTTTTCATTGAAGTGCTTCTTTTTCAGAAGTGGCGTTGATATGTGCACAGTGTGGTCAAAACTCATGTCATTAGCAGCATCTCTAGGTCGCATGGGTCTGGATTTTCGCTCTCTAGTTGTAAACTCCTTGGTGAAAGTATCCTTGGAACGTTTTTCTTCCGCTGTTCGAGCTGCTACTAATAAGTAAGTTTTTTTTTCTTTTTACTCAAATTTCTACTCAAATCAGCTGTACATATGGGTGTAGTGAATGATAAGTGGTGCGACAGGGAAGAATGCTCACTTGAATTTATTTTTCTGTCACGTCAGATTCTGCAGTACTTTTTTGTTCTTTTATGGTTCCTCAACTAAAATCAGGTATGCCTAGCGTAATACGACACTGATTTGAAAAAGTGCTATTTATTGTGTTTGCCGAAAGAACTTTAACACGTTGACGACAGGCTGACGCGCATTCGCGTCAGAATTTTTGCACCGCATGGGACATTCTGACGCGCATGCGCGTCAGCATCTTTGTACGTATTTTTCCCGCACATGGCTGACTTTTTTCCAAGTTCTCTTGTTTCTATTCTATAGACTACACTTTCTGAAAACTATAACCGGCATGGTCCATTGGGGCGTAGAATATGCTCGAGTTGAGGAAAGTTTTCTTAACCTGTGAAGGTTGGGGGGTGCCATAGTCGACGACGCATCACATGTCATCTCAACCAGATGGTGTAATCATGCGCATTCAGTTTACACGTATATCACTTGAATCGCAGTACATTTCCTTCCCCCCATTCCCCAACTGGGTCTGTTCCTTCTTTGGCATTGATACCTCGATATTTCGCTGAGAGAGGGCAGACAAGCAAAGGGTATCGTCGCTGAAGGCTCCTTTCCCCTGCTACCATAATACACTTGTTTTGCTACTTTCCGGTTTTCAGTTCCAAAAAACGCACCTCGTGGGACGAGCTGACGCGCTTGCGCGTCAGTCAATTGGCGTCCGCCGAATCGGTAATGTCCCATGCGGCGAAAAAAGCCAAAACTTGCGTTGTCGTCAACGTGTTAAAGGTCTCCACAGTCCTGAAGAGTCACGCACGTCGTGCGTCCGAGGTAGATTCTCTGATTATAGCGATACTTCTTCAGTTCCTACTCTGATTTCATTTGAAACTTTGTGAATCAAAAAGTTCCTGTAGTAAAGTCAGGGTCCATGCCAATGGAAGCTATACTCGAATTTACACTACATTGTAATACTCCTGTGACAAAAGCTTTAAATATTGCTGCAGGTTTCACTGTATCTAAACCGAAATAATATGGAATGAAAATATTCAACGATCGGCCATCACAAGTCGTCGGAGGGCATGGCCATATGTCGCTTTAGAATGAAACTTCACTCATTCTGTGAAATATCAGCATTCGTGATGTGATATTCGCGTTCAGTTCTCTTTATTCACAATCTTGCCTCTATTATTTTGACCTCGCATTGGTATTCTATCGACCATTATTATGGTATTTGTAAGATTAGCCACGGTCACGCTCATTTTCTGTATAACTTTGTGTTGATGTTTCAGCGATCCTTTTCTTTAATTTGGGCGCCTGCGCTATCATGCGAAATGAAAAAGAGTAAGAACGTTACATTGATCACTCTTTGGGTGCACCTCTCATTCATCTTCGTTACCGAGGCAGCCTATGTTCGGTGTCGATGTCGATGTTAAAGATCCTACCACACTCACTTGGATCAATCATACTGCATTTGACATTTTTGCCACGGCAGTAACTTCGCATGCAATTTTGCGAAATATTTACTTAAGGTGGAAATTCGTGCTGTAGAGAACCCCCGGGGTAGCGGGTATTCTACAACTTCAACACTCGAAGTGATTTATAATCTGTCCTTTTTGAACATTTCAAGCTATTTTTGCCGATAACTCAGCATTCTTGTGAAACATTATGAACTGTCTTCGTGTTGGTAATCTCATTATCATCTTTTGCAGCGAAATAAGAGTAGATTTCTCGGCTCCAATATGGTTTTACGCAGTTTTACCCAGTGAGCCTCCCTCCCCCTTGGGCTAAAAGTGTGAGTGTAGTGGAGAAGAACTCATTCCTCTGTCTCGTGAGCGCAGATTCCTATGTATACAAAACGTCAAGAACACGAATCACATTTTAATAAAAGGCATTTACTGGGATAAAATTGGTGTGTAAGAGCGTTCAATAACGCAGTTCGGGGTCGGAAGTGATCTAAAAAGATAAAGAAGTTGAAGCAAAAGTCTCAGCAGGGTGGGTGTGGTTGAATCGGCTCCAATCCCCTCGGCCGATTTCGACCAAACACACCTCGAAACTGATCAGCTCCCTTCCATTTTCAAGGTGACTTTTTTGTTCAGTCACACTTCTTCACTAGGGGCTGAACAGCTTCGAAGTTTGTGTGGTTGAAATCGGCCGAGGGGATTGCAGCCGATTCAACCACGTTCACTGCTGAGACTGTTGCTTCAAAAGAAACCGTTCATTGGTCGAATAAGCCCCCTTTCTTTCAGCAGCAGTTCACCTTAGAATGTGGAAGGGGCATGCTTGGACGAATTTTCATTAAAGGCACGCTCCGGGATTAGGCACGCCCACATGCTCCATAACCTAGAGTAGTAGACAGGTGGACCAGGGTTGATGTCACGCCCCTTTCGTGGCTCAAAAATGCGAGACAAATGCAGTAGAAGCTTGCTCGACCTGCAATCCATACCTTGGCTCGCAAGCCCCGTCTTCCGCTTTCGGCTGCCACGTTGGCGCCGCAAGAAGAACGCACCGCGGTTGCGGCAGCGTTATCATTGCGGGGATTGTACGACACCTAACCCTTTTGGTGATGCGAGAAAAGTGGTAAGCGTCCACCTCCTTTCCACACCCATTTTATCGCGGAGCTTGCCCTTAACCAAGCCACATCATCTGCTATTTTTTATCTTCTGCTTCTTAACCTGGTTTCTGCCTTTTAGAGGAACAATAGCACATATTCGCGAATTCATTGGGGCGATTGTTCAAACCTTTTGGCGAAGGTCAACATCATGGATTACTTGGAGTAATCAGAGCTTGTGACAGGGTTCATTGTCACGCTCTTCGTGTCTGCCTGTGTATCATATTTTGGATTACAGGTTCCTCAACGAAACAAAGGTTCTGTCTGTGTCGACTGGAGAGATTTCATCGTTGTCGGAGCGTGGAGCTCCAACCAGTGGGCCACCACAGCCATCTCCTGAGATCTCGATGTGGGACGACATCTGTGTCTATGGAAATGCTATTCTTGAAGCTCTCAACAACTTGCGCTACACTCCAAGTCCTATGCTGGTTCGTTCAATGGTACAGCACAATTCCAGAGGCTAGCGTCAGAGCGTGAATTGAGGTTCGATAAAAGCGGCTCTCACATAACGTGGTCATCCGTTCGTTCGGACAGTTTGAACGTGTGAGAGGTGACCCATTCTAAGGTGATGAAAGGTTACTCTGCCATGGAGATCAGGTTTTTTTTATTCATGGCGCAGTGGATGCAGTTGCTGTTCCAAATGCAATGACGACTCTTGATGAAGGCGTCTTCTTCATCACAACTTCGCAACGTTTACTCGGATTCCTTAACGGTTTTCCTCGTAAATTATTGGTTTGTCTCATAATTCCTATCTCATTTCTATTAAAAAATTTCTTTCGTTCAAGACCGTTTCACTACGAGATACCTCAATATGTTAAAGTACGCTTCAAGAGTCTTGATGAAGTAGTTTCAGAAGATCAAACGGGCATAGGGTTAATCAGCTAGAGATAAAAGCAAGTCAGTGACAGTAAGGGATGGTTACTCTTCACGATCCTTAAGTGAACCCTTTTGCAAGGAGGGTAGCAAAGAAAATCAGTGCTGTGTTTGGTCCAGCCTCTGCTATTGATAGGATACTGAGCTGGTGATCCAATCGCAACGTCAAAGAAGGAACGAGCTGTGAAGTTCAACCTCATACTAGGCATGCGGTCACTTTATGAGGGCCCTTTGCACCACAAATTGGGAGTGCATTCGGCTGTGGTCGGTCTCCAGTGGAGATGAGTCGCGAGCCCACTGCGACAACAACACACGGCACGCCAGATGGCTACCTCACAGACAGGAAGCACCAGCTCATCCAAAGCTCGAATCCTTATTCTGAGGATATTGTCTTTGGTTCGTTGTGTTCGCCGGATGGCCTGGTTTGGGAACCACTTCATTGTGTGAAGACAAGCATTGCAAAAGTCAGCGTGGACTAGCTCTCTAGGCTGGCTTCGCTATTGCGAGCACCGTCAAAAATGTCTAAGAATCTCCTTTCTCTAAATGGATCCTCGACCTCTCATTTGAATGCCTACCCGCCACATTCTGAAGGAGATAGCCAGAGTCATGATACCTCACCCACCGTAAGCACTGGCATCGCTCCATCGGAGTGCCCCCCCCCCCACTGCTCCCTGAATCAGCATCCGCCAGAGGAAAAAGCTGAGGATGAGGAACACCCCAAAATCGACTTTTGCCAATTTATCAATTCCCAGCTTCATTCATTCTCGGCGGACAGCTTCGAAATATTCCCTAGCAAATGCACGTATATCAGTGACCATGATAGTGCTTATGTTGTTGATCAGTTGTTTGCTAGAAGAGGTAAAACTTGAATAAACAAAAGTGTCAAATTGAGACAGGAATAATGATACAAACCAATCAAATCCCTCTGGTAAAATTGGTCCGAATCAAGGCTTTTCCGAAAATTCTTTACCGCCACCTATCTCGCTCTAACTAACAATGGAGGGATGGTAGGTTGAATTGGCCGTTGATACGAGATGTATACCATTGATGCGCCTTTGAGCGCTGATTCCAAATCTGCCTTCCGAATCTGTTAGGCTATTTTCTGAACGGAGTTATGAAGCAAAACAGCGCAAAGTGGTCGGGACTCGCAGTGAAAATGTCGAAGGATCGATACCTTATCGTAACTGCTGTGTTGCTTTCTTAAGGAATTCAATCAAATAGGCTAGGGAAAGCCGTTTAGCTGTTTTCTAAAAAATGGGAAACAGTAAACACAATAAGGGATCGATCCTGCGACGTTTTGCTGTGAGCCCGATTGCTGTCGTTGCGCTGTTTGCTTCATAACTTTGTTCAGTGAAAAGTTTAGATTCCATTCCTTTGAAATGTTGGTGGAACTACTACATTTGATGTGCCCTTTTAGATACAAAGCGTGGTGCTGTGCTTACGCGACTCAATGCGAAGCATTTTGTTGTGGTTGCTTGGTCACTCATCGTCCGCGCATTTCGCTAAAGCTGTGGAAATATTCTGTCTACATTTTGGACCCTTCATCGGACGGTGCATACGGTTTCTGTTTCCATTTTCAGCCATCACAAGACTGTTTGGGACGTCTATCAGTCCACAGATCTACGTGAGTGCCAGAAAAGAATTCTTAATGATTTTGGTATGATAGTACTATAGCTAGTTCAGGAATCGTTTACCGAGCTCGACATGCGCGCCATTATTGCTTCATGCGATGGAGGGGAACGTATCGAAGAAATTCTGCAGAATCTGTCATCCCGAGAAAGATTTTTGGCTCAGGAAGAACTTTTCCTTTCTCAACAAGATCAAATGGTTACTCATGAAAATGCTTCCACCGCAGCAGATCAGCTGGACACGCAGGAAGTCAAGGCTCCGGAGTTCACGGACACTTCCATGTGTTCACCTCCACAACATGATTCAAGCATCATTCATTTTGACCTAGGAGACGACCAAGACGAGGCTAAAGTGGAAAACTTGGATCCGGTTCCTGTAACCGATTCAAATGATTTGAAAACTGCAGCCAGCCATTCCCAGCAAGATCCAGACACAGCAGAAACTCAGCTGACCGTAGCTACCGATGATGATCTACCGGCACTTGTAGAAACGGCTCCTAGCCCCCTTTATAGTGAAACGGAGCTGGTCCCCACACAAGAGACTGACCAGCAAAGTGACAAGCAGAATTCGGAAAGAAGTGAACACGCGAAGAAAGACTAAATCGATTGTTGCACCTGAAATGATGATTTTGTTTATATTTATTCATTAGATCGGGTATATATGTGTGGTTTCAGATTATTCTTTTTCTAATAATTGTTAACATCTACTGGTCTGCGGTATGTGATACATAAGAAAATATCTGAATGATTCAATTACTGCTTAATTCATGGTTCAATAAATTCAATTATTTATCAGAGACATTTGTTAATCAACAAGATTGAAAACGAACAATTTGTTCCCTATACGAAAAAAAAAATTAAAAAAAAACTGAATTATTAACACTTTGCTACCCTCAAACCGATTGCTGGAGTCGTAACATGTAGAGTCTCTACACGACTGGTTGTCGGATACGTCGAGGGCGTGTGATTTGAGCCGCAGAGTCTGCACTTGCGGCATGGCCCGTCGCGGGAAACGGAGTATAAGTGGGGAAGTTGAAGTTGGGGGGGGGGTGGTAAAGTTGACTTTTCATTGAACATCTGAGACGCATGGAATGGAGCACAGTGTATGTGTCTGCCTCGAGATCTTTTCGATATTTTTCGAAACCTCTTTCAACAATTCCGTTTTAGTGATATATACTGAGCCGATAATGTAGCTGGACAACTTTGAAAATGAAAATAAAGCTCCTGCGCGTGGAAATGTGGTGCGCGTGCGCGTCATGCTGTCGTCCATGTGTTGAACATACTTTGCCAAGTTCAAAGCGAATGCTTAGATCTGAAAACTGCCTTTTGATCGTTAACTCCGCCTATGGATCCCAGATGTTTTGTGTACAGCACAAACACTAAAAGGACAAAAAATCTCAATGCAGTTGTAGCTAATGTGTGGCTTAAAGAAAGTGTTATGATTGGGAGGTGGAAGAGGAGGATGAGCAGCCAAGTGAATGTGATTGCGACACCGTCATTCAAAGTAGAGCAAACCTATGCGATAGTGAAGGTGGTTGCGCTGTACAGTTCTGTCCCGGTTCAAGAGTTTCAACAAAAATTGGGCTTGTGTTTTGTGCTTTCAAGGAGGACTCCACAATAAGAACGAATGTCGAAGAAAGGGAGAATTGCCTAGTGGGGAGAAAGGCGGACTTCCTGAGGGTGCGGACTGACACGCAATCAGCACCGGAAGATTCGACCTCGGTGATCTAGCATGACCCACTCTTGGCGCACTTGGCGATCCAACGCCCATCGATGATCTAACCACTCGCCGCAGATCTATAGGCAGCGAGTGATTAGATAGCAGGGAGAGCGTTATACGGAAGAGGGGACAACGATTGGAGTAGCATCAATGCCGAGGTCAAGAGAAAGCTAAGGGGTCCCATTTCTCGAGTTCTGGGCCGTTTTCATGGTTTTTCCTTGTTTCTCGTACGATTGCTTTTCTTTTCGTTTGCTTTCCGTACTGAAGCGCCTCTATTTTACCCTACAGAGCAACACCCAGTTTCGCATACTAATTTAGTCAGCACTATTCCGCGCTGCCTTCGGTTCTGAGGAACTGTTTTTTTTTCGAAAGTGAATATCACACTCTTGGCCGAGCGTCACTATTCAGAATTTTGGATGTAATTTCAGTGACTCCACACCTAAGCAAAAGAAAAGGTTGCTGAGCCCAAATCTTCTTTAGGAGGCCTTCGTAACGATCCACCACGAGTTCCACGTGATGTTCTGATCTGAATATTTTGGTGCACTACGTTATCATCACTTCTGTGCACTAGTGAGTCAGCGGTGAGTGGGCGCTTTTTCCTCATCAGAATGACTAGAGCTCCTCGCTTAAACATCATCATACACTAAAAGTAATACTGTCCGGCTGCCAAATCATTGTTATCGGGATATGAAGTGAGGTCGAGCAAGATGAGTCGCCACAGCTATTCATTGGCGGGTTAAACTATGAGGCCTCATTTGTGATTCAGAGGTGGGCGAAGGGGGGTGGGGGGAGGGGGCGATCGCTTTTTAGAATGCATTGTGTGGATGGGGATCCTTTAGAAGTTTTCTTTCGATATTTCAAAAGAAAAAACGATAAGTTCTGCAATTTCTCAAGAATACTGGGTTATGAAGGAAACTTTCGCCCCAAGCTGGACTTGAACCCACATCTGTCGTTTATCGGGCAAGTGCGCTTCAATTTACGCTACCAGGCATCGTTTCGCCCCGACTCAACTCAGCACAAACAAAAATAAGTCAAAATCTGCAATTCCTATTGTTCCAGCAGTGCCTCCCCGTACTCCTCAGCAATGGTCAGATAGCCAGATATCATTTATTTTGTCAGAATTTCTGTAATTTTATGGTTTTCAGGTGAAAACGGGTCTCGTATTGTGGGGGGGGGCTTGCGCTGCGACAGCTGCGGCTGTCTAGAGAAACTTCAATTTTTTTGCAGGGATGGCCCCTGATGCGATGACCACTCCGATTTCGTTCTTAAACCCACTCCGCAGCATCCTTCCCTTGTAGAAAATTGGATCCCTGTGGACGGTATGAATTGTTACATGCTCCCCTCCTTACCGGACGAGGTCCAAACAATCTACCAAGCGGCTCAACTTTTCAACTTTTCGATGAGCTCTCTGAGAGACCTAGAGGTGCTTCACCTCCAAAACCTTTCACTGAAAGATAGGCTAATAGCTCACTTCACTAGCTCCAATTTCACGTTGAGCTTGGAAAAACTCTTCACCATCGCTTTGACTGCAGACTCACTAATTAGGTGTAATTCACCGTTGAGGTGTCAGACCTTTTTTTTCAATAAATACCACTCCGTTACCACCGCGACGGTGCAGTCCATATCCCACAGTCAGGGTAGGCGTGTAAGCGGAAGTGACGTGGCCGACGCCGCACTTGATAGAACTTCGTGGATAAGCTGTTTCCAACACACATCGCTGGATATCAGCGAAGCATGTTGGCAACTGCTTATCTACGCAACTTCTATCAAGTGCGCGGCAGCCACGTCACTTCCACTTACACGCCTATCCTGACTGTGGGATATGGACTGTACGCATAATTTTTCAATCAGGGGATTGTGGCCTCAGGAATTCTGTCGACCGCGAGGCAAGGCAATACAGCGTTTTGTAGTGCTGTCTGAGAGCTTTCACTAATGCACACTATTACAGCATCTTTACTTCACGCCGCCGTCAGTTTTGCGATTCCAGCGATCCGCTATTAGCAAGTCTTCGGTGTGGGCAGTAGCGAGTCTGTGAATTCTTCAGCGTTTGCATAGTAGAAGCCTTGTCACCGTCTTAACCGCTTTCACTCTTCTGACTCAAAACTACGCCAGCCTTTTGTCAGCTCGTCACTGTTTGCATAACGAACAATGCGACTCAACACATTTCCGTCTTCGTCTATACGCGCTTGTTACAATGGCGAACGTACTATTTCTTTGCACAACCACTCGCACATGCACTTATCACAATACTTTACAAACATGCGAGTGAGTCTGAATGAGGAGATGTGAACTCATGTCCACATACATAGCTGGGTCATGTTACCGCTGTAGATTTAGAGGCCCGAACACCATCCTACTAGACGCACAGCTTGACAAAATATAGAAGTTTAAAGTTTATATCCTAATTCTTTCGTTCGAAAAAAGGTTATATATCGGCAATGCGCGCGCTCATGTACGCCTGGCCACTAAGCGTTTAAGCATGCTCTTGTAAAGGTACGGGCTGTCAGAGTTCACTGTTCAGCGCTGCCCTTGCTACTCCTCAAGTTTTTGGATCACGTCTCGCTGTGGCATGATACGGTTAGGAATCCTTCCCGGAAAAATCATGATTCTTTCTCACCCATTAATCACTGGCTTAAGACCAATCGTCCATGATAAGAACGAAAAGGCCAAAATGATTGCATTTGTTTTGGTAAGCAATTCGAAAAACCGGGGAGGCTCGTACGCGTTCAAATTCTCGCCAGACATATGTCTCAAATCCTAGTGGCGGGAACTTGCTTCTCTCATTGCGGTCACTAATAGCTCTTTTTGACGTTTACACTTACTGTACAAGCATCCCACACTTCTGACGTATCTCTATCGATTGTTTTGTCTCCGTTCTTCAAAATCGAACGCTCTCACATGATTCTTTCATTGCGTCGCCTGGTACGTAGGTGCCCAAGGCGCACCTCTTTCCATGCCCCGCCTTTCGCTCAGCCCGAATTACCTTCAAAGGTCCATGAACTGGGTTTTCTTGAGTTTGTTTCTCTTCGGAAGCCGGCTCTTCTTGCGTGAAGCTTTGTGTGTTGTCTCTAGTGATAACAACCGGCGTATCCATATTGGAGAAAGAACGCAAGAGATTTCCGGGAAGGATCCCCTCAACATAAATAAGGCACTAATTGCCTAGGTACAGTCCATATCCAAGAGTTGGGGTGGGCGTGTCACCGGAAATGACGTGGCGGCAGTAGCACTTCATAAAATTGCGCGGATAAGGTGCTTCTAACATACATCGCTGGATATCAGCAAACATGCTGGCGTGATCTTATGCCCGCAACTTCTACCAAGTGCGGCGACAGCCATGTCACTTTCGGTAACACGCCCACCCCAACTCTTGGTTATGGAGTGCAGACGTCATATACCGCTATTTTTTTTTCTAAGGGGAGCGATCGCGTTGGCTTCCAGGTGGAGCTGTGTTCGACGCGTTATCAAGCGATAAGAGCTGAGATACATAATGGTTGAGCGAACATATCCCCATGGAAGATGCAATGAAATAAGATAAGAAAATATGGCTGCTTGGAATGAGGGAAAATCGGAAATCGGACGATAACGGTAACGGTATCAAGTGCGCTGTCGTTGCCCCTTCCACGTCCGATACGTAGGTGTTGCTGTTCTGGAAGTGGGTTCCGGCGCCTTGTCACGTAACTGGGAAGGTGCTTTTTCCCCTGAAGTGTCAACCATCGACTTATTGGGTAGCTCTGTTACTCAATCCGCAATGGAGATTCCACTTGCCACCGTGGGATTTATCTCGACCACTTCTTCGAAATATGAATAATATGAAAATTAGTTCATCTAAACATAAGTAATCTTTGACCGTTGATCGAACACTGCCAATAGATCTGTAAAAGCGCTAAAATTCTTTGCATGTAGTCAAGCGGTGGTACTTAAAAGAATCTCCCACGGAAAAAGCTCCGCCTCCATTACCACAGAAAAACGATACCTTAGGCCTCTAGCCTCATGAGCATAGCAAAAAGAACGGAAAAAAGCGTTAGTTTCGGTAATACTAATCCTACAACAAGATAAAATCATCACCCTTTTCGTGGAAGATTCCTCTAAGATATCGTTCTCTGTTGTAATGAAGGCGGAGCTTTTTCTGCGGGAGATTCCTTTAAGTCCGCTACGACTCGTCCGCTGACCCGTCTTCGTCTCCGCCTCTTCGCCGTGCGACGGGCCTCCCGTCGGGTACCCCCAACATGATGACGGCGCGTTTGTTTGACCTGCGTGGGCACAGGCCAACATGTGTAAAGCACATGTGAACTAACCATAAGCGAGCCCCGCCTACGGTAGGCTGTTAAGCACCGAAGGGGCGGTCGGAGAGCATTCGTTAATCCGCCCGCGAAAGAATGGGACCAGGGAAAAGGAGTAAAGGGAGTCGTATTGCGTGATCGTTTTTAGGTGAAGATGCTTTCCAAAGGAATCAGTTCTGTGACTGTCTGCTGGCGAGAAGAGAAAAATTGATGGAGATTAGCAATTTTCAAACCGTACCAAAGATTGGGCATAAGCCTGCATACAGTGAGCGCAGCGTGCTCTCGACTGGGTGGCGTTTACTACAAATTTTTATAGCTCTTTTCCAGGCTATCCCAGGGTCAGGAAAAAATTGTAGAAGGCTAAAGGAGGTTAGGTAGGGAGTGGGCTGAACGCCGAGTTGCTCGTGGCTCAAGTGGGAATTGTTGTGCTCTCTCATGCCGCTGAAGTCATAAGAAAACTATTAGGAGGAGGGGGAGCGGGAGGGAAGGGTGTATCAATTTTTACCCCTCAAGATTAGGACACTCTAAATACATGCACGATGGAGACGAACATATCTCTCTCATCATTCTACCATAGATCATATTCTTCATTAAAATTCTATCCTAGAACTTCCCCTTGGTTTGGGAGTGAATTCTGTTTGGAATGATCAAAGAAAAGCTTTGGGGTAAGGGAAAAGAACCAGTATACCTGTTTGATTTCGTAAAAGTACAGCTGGAACACATAGATTGTTTCTGCAAGCATACATATTCAGCTCTTCACTGCGAACTGTGGGCGAAAATTGAATTCAACAATTTTGAAGTGATAAAAATAATAAGGTGTGATAGGGAAGGTGTTGCCTATCATGATCATACGGAAATGAATGAAAAATCACTTCCAAAAACTGTAACCAGGTGCAGAACCAATGGGTTGAGGCTGGGTAGACCAACAATGGGCAAAATCACCGAAAAGTGATTGTTGACCATCTTTGCGCGTACCGACCCCAATCTCAGCCGGTATACCTAATTGTGAAAAAATAATGCTAGAAGTGAATTGAACAGGTCCAAAACAATCGCTCCATCCAGCGCCCATTACGTTGAAATTCTTAAAGCAAAACTGGCCGCCTTCAAGAACAATAGATTGTAATTGTCCTTGATAAATTCTGGAAGGAGAAAGAAAGGAAGGAAGGATAGGAAGAAAAAAATGCCTGTGAAAAACAACTTCATGATTGGACTTGATTTTCATCTTGAGAGTCAGGAAATTTAGAAATATTTACCACGAATGATGCACTCTCTTATTTGCCAAAATTATTGCTCAAAAAATGGAAAAGAAGCAGCAGAAATAATTGCGGTCTCTGATAATAACAGAATTGAATGAAAGTGTACAAAAAGCCGCAGCTTGGAAGGGAATGAACCTTGTTTCTCCCATTGCATTAAATATGGCCCATGCTCATAATTCAACGCGAATCGCTCGTGCGTTCTTGTCCTCGAAGTCGTCCATCGGGCAATCTCATTAGTTGGAGGCCTTGCTGCCGATGATTTCGGCTCTAATGCATGCAACACTGCTTCTCTTCTTCTCAGTTAGACATCCAACGACTTGAGAAGCAACAATTCTCAAGGTCCTTCAGTTAGACGAACATGGTAGGAACCGACCATGCATTTTCCCTCTACATGAAATCTTGCTTAAAACCGTGGGTTTTCCAAAGTATTACGTTTCTGGTGACTTTCACCTTTCCCATCAATGTTTTTTGATCTCTTGAAGCCATCGCCGAGTTGTTTTGAGTCGTACTCGTTTTCTTTTCTATGGTAACTAGGCAAATACTAAAGGGTGTCAAGTGATGCCGCGAGAACTCTCAAAGTGGCAGACTTTCCCATTCATGCACTGCTGTGGTGTCAACGCACCCACTCCCTCCGCCGAAATCTCACGGCAAATAATGCCCTCCTGTCGAGGCTGCAGAACTGGTTCCGACATTCAGCTGCTTCATAGGTCTCGTGTTTCGCATTTTCGGTGGCCACGTTTTGATAACATCGCCAGTTTCCCTGGTCCGTAATTACTTTCGCTTTTTTTTCCTTCGAAAGTCTCATTTTCTCTATATGCCAAAAACATGTGTTGCCAACGAATCGTGTACTTTTGCAATTCGTACCTTCCTTGCCTCCGATCAATTTGTTATTCATGAATCCTTTGCATTCCACCTCTTCTTCAATAGCTGTCATGTGCCACTGTTTTTTTTGGAATTTTCCAAGCACTTTATTTCCTTCAACCTCGACACAATGCATCTGTAAACACATAAAAAGACTTCTTCCCGATTGATTGGTGTCCATTTGCAATGACGTCTGCAGTCGCCCTTTCGTCTGAATTCCTTTGCATTGCGCTGCGAGTGCTGCGCTCAAATCGGCAGTCGATGCTGATGCAAAATAGCGTCTGGGCACGATGCTTTTTATGCACCTGGGTTACTGGGCAACTTCGTTTCCAACGGATGAATTTCATTTTCTAGCGACGCTTGGCCTGGAAATAATGTGACTGCTCCGCCATTTAACGAATATGGTTCCATGCATTGCCTTTGCGTTTCCAAAACAAATGCCAGAATGGTGAGAACTTGGTATGATATATTCCTCGATTATGCTGTCCATCGGAATGAATTCAATGTGATTCATCCAAGAGCCCTCGATTTTATTGTACAAGCGTTCAAGTATGTTGTTGATTTGTTCACAGCAACCGAGTTACATTTTTTTCTTGCACATGTTTATCTGTTCTCAAGTGCCTGATTTGTTTTTTGCAGCAAATCATTTACTCTCTTCATGAGGAACGCTCCACCTCTCGTGTTTTAGGCGCAACCCCATCTATATAGTAGCCCATCTAGTACATAAGCTGTTGCTCTGACAGAAATGAGGGAAGATCTCAGGAATAGCTGTTTTTCAATGTTTGATGTGATCGACGTCGATACACCCCTTCAGGATGCGCCATGCGTGCTGCGCTCTTCGGCGTCGCCCATAAATATCCCTCAATTTGTTTTTTGGTTCTCCCACGTTGCCTCGTACTGGATAACAGTTGTTGAAGTATCTGAAGAGGATCTCTCAATTTCTCTCAACTTGCTTTTTCCAAAGAAGGCACCTATTTCACGTGGCATCTGGCTCTTACCTGACTTGCCTGTTCCACGAAGGTTATCGGTATACTCGTGTCCCGAAGTTCAGGCAAGCTCCCCATCGTACCTATAGTGGTGCTATGGGCACCATGGCCGACTGGTGCGGGTAAGAGTCCTGGATTCCACTCCCAGCTTCCGAGAGCTTTCCATAGCTCCTCGTTAGCGAATCAGCTGTGCTAATCTCTCCTGGTGCTGGTGCTGTCCTCGAACACAGGAAGAGGAATAGAGTTTTCGGAGTCTGCTCTTTTGTGCAGTTTCTCATAATTCCGTAAGGTAACAGGGCTACCATCCTCTTGACTAATCACAGTGTTTCACATTGTTAGGGATTTATAGGCGCGTCAATTGCACGCATGAAAAAATAAATAAATAAATAAATAAATAAACATTTTTGCTAACGGGATTTTATGTAGTTATTATCGCAACTCTAGTCGAATCAAAAAACGTTCATGTGAACAAGATCTTATTCTTTCTCATAATTTCCTGTAGGGGATTTCAGGGAAGGCCATTAGAACTACCGGTCACTCAGAATGAGCTATGCATTTCTGTACGCGCTCTGAGACACTGAGCTCGGTTATGCTTCTATTTGCAACGATTCTTTGAAAGTGGTTATCAAGCCGAAAAGCTCATCGGTCACCCGGGGGAGAGGAGGTGGTTTACAGGCATGAGGTCGTCTTCTTAGTGAGATTGCTTTTTTCCTTTTCTGGGCAACATACTTGAGAAGTTTTTCCACAGCAAAGTGAGGAAGCAAAAGCGTAAGAAACATGAGTTACGTGCAAACTTCTTGGACAGGAATGCAGAAGGGAGTGTTTGCAAATAACGCCTTAGCCTTTCCACATTATTCCTCGTTTTTTGCGGCGTAGAAATGTAGAATGTAATGTAAAGTGTAGAAGCGTATGATATAACGATGACGCAATTCGTTGTTGAGAAGCCACACATACTAAAACCTCTCTAGACCCTGATATGATCGAAAACGCTAATTGGATAGCCATGTTTCCCAGCTCACAGATCATATGGGAGTAATGTGGGAAAACGGCGGAGGCGGGCGAGCCTTTTATGTGTGTTGGTGGTTGAACTCGCCGTATAATCATGATTGCGCCGAGTATCCCCTGCCCTCTCAGTTGCGCCGAGTATCCTCTGTGCCGTCCAATTTCCAGCTGATCTTTGGTCTATCAACTATTTTTATCGCTGCTTTGCTGCTTTCTATTGGAGAATTTTGAGAATGTACGTATGATGTTTATGAGTTCTACGTATAAGTTCTTCTTCTCACCTATCCATTGGAGAACCGAGAAATCGGCGGTCTATTGTATAACCTTCCTTTGATTTACATAGTACGAACGTGGGTGGTATAGTGCTTCTCACTTTCGTACCTGCCCAGTCGGCTACCGTAATTTTGGATGCCATTCGACCTTATTTTTCTATAGAATCACATTTTGCTACGCGTCTGTCACGAGACGGCGAATACAAATACTGCACTCGTTACTACAGTTTAACTATTTGTGACACATCAACGTTTGCCCCGACACTTGTCCTTTATTCGACACCTTTGCAAAGGCAACAAGGAGGCACTCGTCGACTTGCTCACCTGACATGCGGTTGCGCTGATTTGCTTTTC
>KZ348992.1:22715-33721 GCA_002352805.1 Teladorsagia circumcincta | reverse complement strand
AAACATGTTCCATATTCGGCTTTTATTTACACACTCCTTATCGAGAAATCGATGAAATTACAACTATATAGCCAACAGCATATAATTTACACAATATGGAAGACAACTGAACCTGCAACAAAGCAACGAGTTACTGGTATGTGGAGTTATTCCTATGTACTGCTATAAATCGGGACGCGTTCATGCCTGGCGTTCGCGATGGCGCTATTGCAAGATATGGGGGCATCCTCTGAGACTAGGCATGGGAGGGGGCAGGAACTTCCCGGAGAATGAAATTTACTCACGCACCCTGGACTTTCTCCCCCGCCTAGGCTTAGCACCGCTTTTAACGAAAAGGGGATGTTTAACCTGATTTCAAATGTATTGCCACTTCACTGTCCCTGTCCTTGCGATGACTGAAGAATAGGTACGATCAGGAGAATCGGAAAATAGGAGAAAAGGAGAATCTACGAAAATGACCAGTCACGTTTTTCTTTTCGCCGGAGCCGAGTTTCCATGGAAGTATTTAATCCTTTTGGCGAATTCTTTCAATCTCTGATACTCTTACTTTCCCTATTTCCTCGAACTGCTGAGCATGAACACGGCCTAATTGCCTATCTTTTTGGTGGCATTACCCGAACAACCGTCATATAATGAAAAGGGTCCAACTTTCAGAAGTCTTGTCACTTTGCCAAAAAACCGTTGATAAGATCGCGAATCAACATAGTGGTTATTCAAGGCATGATGATCTGCAGAATCTTATTGTATTGCTACGCACCACAATAATGAATGATTAGCTGGATGGATTAATGAGACAAAAAGACCATAGCCCGTCAAGCAGTGTAGGAAAGATTCAAAGCTTGAATTCACATGAAACTCATACATATTTCCTACAGTAACGCTTTTCGGATTTAAAGTGAACATTCTAGAAACTAAACCTGTCATCTTTGATAAGCTCTGGACAATCACAAAAACGATTTTTCAGCATCATGAATTGGTTCCACCGCAATCCACGTTGGCACTGGGAGTTGACAGCATCAGAGGTACAAACTTGCTTCAAAACGGGACCCAGCGTCTTCAAGCAGGATGGTCCCAGCCAATGGCCCTTCCTCATTTACTCCGCGATTATTCTAGAGCAGCGTGTGCCCCAGCGCCAACATGGGCTACGGTGGAATCAATTCAACTGCAAAAGAATCCTTTTGATTATCACGATTTGCAACGAGCGCAGGAGAGTCGGATTTCAGGCGCACCATTACAGCCACTCACCACTCGCTGTTTTAGACGATCACGCATGTTTTGCTTTTGTTCTTCAGCTGCCTATTTGCTAATTTTCGATGGGCGTCCGTTGTAGGCTGAGCTAGCGAAGACTCTGATGACTGAAATGAAAATCATTACTTTCTTGGATTCGTAGTTAGAATATAGCGAATGTGTGTAATACATACAGGGGGGGGGGGTGGGGCAATAAAAAAAGACATTTTGTCTCCTCACTCAAATGGATTTAATCGCACTTTGCTCGATTCGAAGCGAGTGCGCCCAACTCAGAAATGAAGAGCACATTTCTTTCACAAAAATTTCTCCATAGTGGCCATCTAAGTGGACGGCATCAGAGAAATTTGTCCCGGAAACATGGTGCTCTGATTGAGCTCAATGGGATCCTCGATTGAGAGTGTACCGTTACGACGGGTTCCGAGGGGGTTTGCACAGTTAGAGCTAAGGTCCCTAGGAACCTATCCCACATTGAATCGATTCAAGAAATTGTGTAAGAGCTTCAGGCTGGAGCAGTTACCGTAGGTCACCTTGCGCTCGACGACGATGGCAGATGACGTCATTTCTGAAGACCGTGAGGGCAGTGAGGGAGGGATTGCGTCCACTTCATGGGGATATTTGAGGAATATTATGCTGAATAACTTCCACCAACGTCGGCAATCCCTGCGAAGAAAAAAGGGCCGAAGTGCGACAAAGGCAAAAAGTCTTCTTTGGTCCCCTTGTACATATTAGGTTGTCCATAAGTAATGTCAATTTTTTTCAAAAAAATGAAATTTTCTCTCAAAGATCCTTTTTCAAGTAATTTTATAAGCCATTCGAGAGAGAATCGTTCAGTTAATAAAATACGTTGTAATTTCCCATGTTCATAGGGATCTCATTTAGTAAAAAGCTTGCAAGGAAGGAGGTTTAGTAGTAGTTTTTATAGTAGTCACGACCTCTTCGTTACATTCCTTTATTCTAACCTCCAGCAAGTCGTATCGTTCTTCTCTTAAACTACACTTTCCCAGAAACTTACAGGAAAAATTTTAAATAAAAAAACAGCACATCTCATGAGACGACCAATCCATTTGACGATCCCATAATTATGTGTAGTACAGTATTTCAAAATAAAAATTAGCATTTCATTTAACACATTGACGACAGTGAGACGCGGCTGCGCGCCTCACCCCGCCATCGCGCGGCTTCTTCCCGAGTTGTTTGTCCTTATTCTGTAGATCATACATTGAATAAATGTCGTGATCCATGAAATGGCCTAGCGTAAACATAGCTGCTAAACCTGCTCGTTTCTGGCCATTTGAGGGTTCAGGAGGCTAGAGTCAGCGACGGTGTGCGAAGAGCCCGCCGAGGAAGATAGTGTGAACGCGCGTATTTTTTTCACACATTTCAAGTGGCTTTCGTCACACTCCTTTTCCCTGGACTGACCATATCCCCCTCGGTTTACTGCCTTTATTTTCCGCTAATATTATCACTGCATCGCCCAGAGGGCGCAAGCTGGCTGAGTGCACGGTCCCCGACTGGTCCCCCTTCCTCGGTGCTCTTGTTTCGCTGTTTTCAGTGTTGAGTTCCGAAAAACGCACCCTGTTGGACAGTGAGACGCGGTTGCGCGTCTCCGTGATGGTGCCAGCCATACTGCTCATGTTCCACCTGGCCGAAAGAGCCAAAACACGCGTTCTCCTCAATGCGTTAAAGGAGGGCTCCACGGAAAGGACGAAGGTCGAGTCAGAGAGAAATTGCCTAGTGGGAAGACCGGCGAACATCCTGAGGGTGCGGACAGGCACGCAACCGGCAGCGGCAGATTTGACCTCGGAGAGCTAGCAGGGCTCAATCTTGGCGGGTCCGCCTGTCTCCGCCCACCGTCTGTCTAATCACTCCCCACAGGTCTCTACGCGGCGATTGATTGGATAGCTGAGAGAGCGTTATGTTGAGGAGGGCACAGCGATGGGAGTCTCATCAATGCCGAGATCAAGGCGAAAGAAAGGGGTCCCTCTCGGATTCTGAGCCGTTTTTCATGGTTCCGCTTCCTTTGTGGTACGACTTACCATCCCTACAGTAATTTGGAATGGGTTGAGTTTTCATTGTAAATTCTGCCTTTAATCCACTTCTTCAAGGCGAAATGAGGATGCTATGATAGACTTGCGTAAGCGGCTGAAAAGGGTCAATGAGCAACCTTCAGGACGGTCCCCCCGCTATCCAGTGGAAGCACGAAAACAGTGACTGCGGTCTGGACACGTGCTCCAAAGGCACAGGTTCTCCAATAAAAAAATCACCGAACACGCAGCGCAGGGCAAACGTTCAAAACCAACCCTGGGAAAGGGGAGGATGGATGTCATTGAGAACAATCTTACTGGAAACAAGGGAACGGGAGAAAATGACTAATAAAGATCAAAGTAATGACGCCTGATAAGAACAATGGACCTCTCAACGGCGGGGGTTACTATGAAGAGATTGTGAAGGCTCTCTCGTTACACTATTTTTTTAAAAGATCTTTCCGTCTAAATAAATACCTACTTTTAATAATGACAAATGTCAAGCCGTTTCATAACTCTCCTATCCTTTCATTACTTTCATCGTCGCCTGAAGACTACCGTCTGGAAGGCAAGCCCCGGGATAAAACTGGCGTTCAATAGTGATGATTGAGCTACGGGACAAACAAACTGAAAGTGGAATACAAAGCAAGAGCTACCACAGAAAGCGTCAAAATCAACGGCTACAACATGATCAGTTTTGGATGGGCTCGAGGAGAGATAGAACGGCCAGAGAAGGCAAAACCGATAGAGCACGCCCTGTGAATCCTATCTTTACATCAATCGCGGTAGGACTAAGTAGTCCATAAACCTAGGGAAGGGATGGCCGCAACGGAGTTCGAACACTCTGAACGCTCATTTCGCGCGGCGAAAATGACACGAACTCTGTAGCTACGGACCCAACACATTCACCCGTGGCGTGGTTCCTAGTGGTTCTCCCAATCCCAGCGATTGTCTTGAAAGGCAGTGAACAGGATGGCTAGTGTTGACGGGCTACTTAAACTCGGTCCTTTAAAGCGCCTCAGGTTGCTGCCCCTGCCTGCGGTCTCCGCGGATCCATGCGCTCTCCAAGGTCCCTGTGCCTCATTTATTTCATAATCGCCTGCCCTCTCCGCCATTCGTGGTAGGACTAAGTAGTCCATAAACCAAGGATGGCTGGGGGATGGAGAGTGTCGATGGCGTCATTAGACGCCATTCGTGGACCAGTCACCTTAGTGCGCTGGGAGGCGTGGCTGGACTAACGCCCTAACGCCCTCCTAACAACCAGGCTAAATGACGTACAAAAATCGCTCCGCCCTGTAGCGATCGTGTTCTCTGCCTTCAAACAACAAAAAAGTTGAAGCTGAATAATTTCGCCAATCGTTTCAGCATGAGACTCTGCGCCACCCTTGGAAGTATACCTTCTCGATTACTTTGGTTCAGTTTTGCCTTAATTCTAACTAAGAGCCTGAGTTCCTAGCTTCCCGGTCTTTCGACCAACTTCCGGGATTAGCTTGGTTTAGCACATTGGAAGACTTACCGGCTCTTTGACAGCTGTTTGTACTTGATACTGTACGATACGATATGTTCCGATCAAAGCGTTCCTTGGGCCGCGCTCACTCGATTCTTCAAGCATCTGTTCTGTGATACCATAGCTGTTCATGATTTTCCACACCTTGAACAGAATAAAAAATTCAAAAATCGTTCCTGCAATTGTTCTGAAAATCCAAAGAATTGCAAGCGAAACTCGTTTTACAAAGCGCACCTTTTTCGAGATTTCCGATTTCTTCTCCTCGTCTTCTTCCTGGTATGTGCGTAGATTGAGATAAGTGGATGGGAATCGAGATCCTCGTAGCCAGATAGATTTCTGAAATGATTTCTATGTCAGTTGAATATCATTCTTCTCATTAGTTTCTTGTTTGTTCTCAGTCGTACGTCCGCCTTTGATAAATAGTATGTAGACCTTCAAAAGAGAGTTCCTTCATATACAAGAATAATGATTCATTCGGAGAACTCAATTTTATTCAGCTTTGAGACATTTGCAAACAAAATTAGTGGTGCCGAAGCTTTTTTTTTGACGCCTGCCCGGTCATAAGGGATATGTCAGAATTTGCGTATCGAGCGATTTACTAGCGAAGGAGAACATTCAGTAGCGCTCAAAAGTCTACGATGTAACATTTTCGTCGGCATTTTTTTTGTGGTAGATCAAACTGGCTCGAATTTTGATGTTTTCAAGACGAGCCTCCTTCACTGAACCGACTTATTCTCGTAAGAGAGAGAAAATGAGGATAAAAGTGTTCCACTGAAAATCCTCAAATATGACAAAATTCCATGTAAATTTTATGATATTGCAGAAAACCTATACAATTCGACAGGAAAATCGACCGTATGATAGATAACGCGAAGCAGCTGCTATGCTTTGTTGATGAGCATGCACCATGTTGATGAGCACGCTCCTGGAGTTGTTGAAAGCTCGGAGCCTCTGTATGTATGTAATTAGTAAGTGAATTCACTGTCTATTGATGCAGGCTCCTCAATTTTTGTTCGAATTTCAAATCTGACGAGTCTCTCGTCATATCCCGGACTCTTTTCTCTGCCAAAGTCTCCTCACCCTCTGCTGGAGTGTATCGATAAAGCACAGTACATGCGACTGGATTCGTTCCTTTGTGAAAGGCACGCCGTGCTGTTCAAAGCACTCTTGCACAGTTGAAGTGCAATACTTTGAATCGCTGTTCCGCTAGAAGATGAAGTCAGTACGGTGCACATGCCACACGTGTGGATACACAACAGTATCTAACCTTCCCTTTCAATAAACGAGAAAGTCGTCGCTGCAGACATTACACTACAATTGACGCGAAATTGGCAGTTGACAACGCCACTTGCTTGCGGCCGTCGTCAGTTGTGGTGTAAGGTCTGCACCCGCCGTATTCTCGTTTGTTGCAGGCGAGGGTACCTGTAGGTACAGTCAGTAACAAATTCTCAAATCCTCTGGAGTTGCCGGACAGGGAAGTGATAGGGAATGGAATGGGTTAGCACACACCTAGAGGGGAGATTTCATCAGGGCTCCAAAGTCATTTCGGGCGACGAGAGTAAGCTCAATGATTGGCGGCGATGGCAGTAGGTATACGTGTGATATTGAAGAGAACGTTTCTATCCAAGGTGTCAACTACCATCCGTGAAAAAGGGAGGACCTCCGGTTATGGTAGTCCGTAAAATGAGTGGACAGGATTCTAGGAGTGGTGAATGGACGTTTCTACAAATAAATGCTAGAAGGTGTTGTATATCCAAACGTATGGCATTTGTACGGTTTCAATTTCGTTTTCTAGTAATACTCGACCAAAAGCATCGCACCTCAGGTGCTGTAAGCGTGCTCTGGAGAGTAGGGCGTGTTTACGAAGCGACGAGTTCTGTCGCAAATCTGCGCGTCAGGAAATGGGAAATGGGAAATCTCCAGCAAAAGAAGATCCTGAAATATGGGCGAGAAACCCGTGAGACTTGAAGAAAAACAGAGAAGGGTGCCTTAGCAGACAGTGTATTCATTTACTGATCTCAAACTAGACCTCGTTTGGATTTCAACATTTTTAGGTAGTTATAACGAAGTACTAGATCTGTCTAGTGTTTCTTATCATGCAAATTTTATGTTGAATTACAAGCTTTTACACAACAATTTCAATTTGGAGTGCACTTTGACTTTGGTCGTGTCGAGATTTCACTGAAATGTTTTTCATCATTCTCCACTTTTTCTCCCGTTCACAAGAAAATGCTGTTCTGCAAGTGGCTTCATACTTTTGAAACAGAAGATATTTGTAAATTTTCTCACAAAGATATATGGAAATCATTTTGTTCGCTGAAATACGGAATAAAATGGTTTTTAAGCACGCTGAATTCAACGAAGTACATGGCAATACTTACCTTAACTCGGAAAAGTCATATTCATAAGTGGCTTTCTACTTTTGGAACTTTTTTTTTCTCTTTACATTGATAGTCACTTACTCTGATGTCTTCGATTTTCGGCCGTTTGAACGGATCCTTCGAAAGCATGCTCTCAATGAGCATTCGAGAGGCGTGCTCAAGGTACATCGGTAAGTTGAACGTGCCTTGAAGAATTGCCTTAAGAAATAATTAAAACTCATTGGGAACTTTCGAGGTACAATAATGGTTTTCTAAAAACGTTGCTGCAAATCAATATGACCACGCACTTAAAGGCAATCATTACGATAAGTGGGTCCGCACCCCCCAGGGCCATGAGCGCCTAGTTGAACTTTTGCTAGGATACAGTCCCGAATTTTCAAAAAAATTATGATGGTTTTTCACCATTTTAGCAAAGTTATTGGTTGCGAACTAAAGTGCTTACCGTCTTCAGCTCTGGTACAGTTTCTCCTCGGAAAGGTGTGACTCCAATTAACATGAAATGGAGTAACACACCTAATGCCCAAATGTCGACCTTTGGACCGTTATAGCTTTCGTCTCTGAAAAAAAAGTGGGCATGTAAAAGTATGAGCCCGCCAGTGGCAAAATTATTCTGTCAAAGCAACAATCTCAGCAGGGTGGGCGTAGTTGGATCGGCTGCAGTACCCTCCGCCGATTCCGACCAAACACACTTCGAAGCTGTTCAGCTCCCTTCGAAGCGGCTTTCCAAGGTAAGTTTTTGTTCAGCCACATTCCTTGATTGGGGGCTGGGCAGCTTCGAAGTGTGTGTGGTCGGAATCGGCCGAGGGGATTGCAGACGATTCAACCACGCCCACTGTGCTGAGATTGTTGCACTAAATAGGGAGGTCTTTGAGAAAATGCCCAGCTTTCTTCAAACGGTTTTCACATAACATAGGGATGCATGCATGGATTTCAGAACTGTTGCTCATTTTTCCTGAGCGGCCCTCTGGGTGCCCAAAAAGGGGTTCAAATAGCTCAAGTGCCACACCTATTTGACATCAGGTTTTGGTTAAAATCGTCTTATATGAGTTATTGATGGTCAATATGGTACTATGGCATCCATTACTGACTATGGGTATAATTTTGTGACATCATGCAAGCGCCAGTCGAAAATGCAAAAATTTGTCGCCCCGGGGAATCGAACCATGGGCCATCTTGACATCCCTTTTTTGGCGTTCAGAAGGTCGCTCAGGAAAAATGAAACACAGTTCTATGTTTCATGCAATTGTATCGACATAGTGCAAAAAAGCATTTTGAGAAAGCGCGGCATGCCCGACCTTCCTTGAAAGGCACACGCCGCGGACCATACCACTGGACCTATTCCTCGCTGATAAGTTTGCTGGGTCCACAACCGCAAGAACAGAACCATTTTCGCTTTTCAAAGCGCGTGGAAAGAGACTAACGGCATAGGATTTGGAACCTGGTCACCATGAAAGATGATTCTACGAGGGGAACTTACCTAGTGGAAAGACTGTCGGACCTCTTAAGGGTTCTGATCGACACGCAATCCGCAGATGTGCCCCGGCAATATAGCATGGCCATTTAGCATTTTCACAAAGGCTAGCACCTTTCAGCAGGGCGCAACTGCAGCCTTACGGCCTCATGGCGCAGTGGTTGAACCCGCAATGCTTGCGCCCACCTGAACTTTGTGGGAACAAATCCTACAACTACAGTTCACACAGTCTTCTATGTATCAACCCTTCTGCTCTTGTCAGACCAAGCATGTGGTGCTGTGAGGAATGAAGAAAACTACGAAAAGCAATAGAAAATCTCGAATACAATATGCACATAACTCGTAAATTTTATAGCAAATGAGCAAAGTTTCTACAGATGTGCTACTAGGATGAACGCTTACTTACCGAAAAAGCTCCGGTGCTGCGTAAGGGGGACTGCCGCAGAAGGTCTTCAGTTGTTCGGCAGCCGAAGGCAACATGCAGGAAAATCCAAAGTCAACCAGTTTTACGACTCCAGGAGCAGAGAACATGATGTTTTCGGCTTTTATGTCACGATGAACAAGGTTGTTCTTGTGCTGAAAGAAAACGTAGTATACTGACAATGAGAACTAATCAGTGATAAACTGAAACATGGTGATCTAGCAAGCAAGCTTCCAAGAGTTCTCAAGCAGGGTCAACCGCTGCGTTTGTCCTCTTCCAGAATCACGGCGCCCCTTCTTCTCGCTATTCCGATCATCACCTTCGCCATCATGGCTGTTTCTACAGTATATGATTTTGATACTCATCGCCTCCCACTTTTTCGTCCAGATCCGCAGTCGAGGTGCGGAGACGGTTACTTCAGTGAAAGGCGAATCCACTAATTTTCTCTAGTTCACCACCAACCAGTCTCACGAAATTTCCGCAAAAAAGCGGTCAAAACCCATTAACTACAACCTCTTTTCCACAACCCCCGTCCACACTTTTCCCAAAGGTAATTAATATTCCTCAGCCTAAAAGGAGACTCCTTCTTTCCGAAAACATTAATGCGATTCCTCATTCAAATGATACGAACGGCCGGTTGACATTACTTGAAAGCCCACATACGTCTGCCTTTCCACTACCTCTAAAGCCCTCGAATATGCTGTAAGGAGTAATCAAAAAGTGTTTCGGAAAATTAGGAAATGTTTGTGTGAGGGATCGTAAAGATGATGTACCATATTTTATGTAAGTTTAGCGCGAGAAATTAATATTGCGACGATCATGATACCATTTAAGTATTATTCCTGCTTTTGCGCATAGCCCAGAATATTGTGAAAGAGCGCTATGCGGGGGAACCCATATAGGAAACCTCTGGGGTTCCCCGAGGCCTTATACCCATGCGTAATTCCAAGCTGTACACCACACTTGGATAAGCGATCTGATGAGAGACTGGAAGTACGGTCTGGAACAGGCACAGTCACCGACCGGCACTGATCAAGATAGTCTGGCGCAGGGTGAATAATGGTCGAGGAATTCCTCGACCATGGCTCTTTGCTATGCAAGAGTAGTGTCGAGAGTTAATGTAGGCGCGGAGGGCACAGACGGCTCGCAGGTGGCGAGAGTGAATGTCTGCGCGGTAGAGCGTGAAAGAACGAGCAAAAATCCTCGTCGAGACGTTGCCTTTTCCTCGAGCGATTTTCACCCTGGTCGGCGTGCAACCGTTGGTATTGTGCTGTCTTGACAGCTTGAGAATGCACAACGAAACCACTCGAGGCTTTATCAACCCACAATGTAGCCCGTCCCCAAGCAAGTCACAATACCGTCAAGAGAAAGTGGCTGCAACTAAGACAAGAACATTGAGGCTGCGCAGTGAACATTGAGCTAGTGGTTTGGAAGTTTCGTGGTAACGCGCACGCACCATGATAACCTGGTCTAGGGCTGGTAAAGAGGGCGTTTAAGGAAACAGCTCCCTTAAAGCAACAGTCCCAGCACGGTCGAAATAGGCGTGGCGTAGAGAAGCGCTCCTCCTCTTGCCAGCCATGGCAATCCGTTCACAATCAAAATTTGCATCGTGAATTACTTCGAAAAGTCCCTGTGGTCCCAAAACGATCGGAAAAGTCGATTCACGATGCAAATCGTGATCGTGAACGAATCTACACGGCTGGCAGGGGGAGGTGCGCTCCTGTACGCCACGCCTACTTCGATCTTGCTGAGACTGTTGCTTCAATAAACCCTTTACCCCCAGCTTTGTATCCAAGTATGATTACGCCCATTATTCGATCGAGAACTTTGCTCTAAAAGAAACAGTACCATATGTGAGACGGCAGCGACAATTTGAGCAAACAGCGGCTTGGCCTCATTCTCGGTCAGCTTCCCTCGTTCATGGACGTACGCATAGAGTTCACCACCACCAGCG
>KZ348969.1:11722-26891 GCA_002352805.1 Teladorsagia circumcincta | reverse complement strand
CATATTCATAAATAATCGAAAAACTGCTAGCAGCACATCTCTCAAGCTATGCGTATGTTTGGGTGAGCCAGATCAGCTACATGACCAGCACTATGAAGCTATACCGTGGTCTACCGTGGGTTCGGTGTGCCTCCCCTAGAAGAGAACACCGCGTGGAAGTACCCTATGCAAAACTTTCTTTAGTTCTGGTCCGATAAAAAGTGACCTCTACCGGGAGCGCTAGAGGCATTTCGATGAGCCATGTCTGCTGTGGGGACAGCACCAAGAGGACATACCACAGCTTGCCGGGTTTTGTACATGAAGGGTATGATAAGAGATTTGGACACCAAATGATAGTGGGGTCGACTATTATGGCTCAAGACTCAAGATGCGCAATGCCTACGACATCCCATCCGATTGAGTGGCTGAGACATCGGAATATTTGGTCCATATGACGTTCAATGAAGGTCGTTGGTTAGGAAAACTTAATCCCCTTGCTTAGTGGAGTACCAGATAACAAATCCCGAAAACGGACCGTTTATAACTTGCGCAAAATCTGATACAACTCTCTGATGACTGCAAAACCCCCTCCGCCAATATGCTACCCATGCCAACCCAAAGAGTAGATTTCCAAATGTGATGCAGTCTCCTGTGATGCCCCTTCTCCGGATGAACCCATGAGACGAAGTCCCTCAAACTGTTCACCATCCCCCACAATCCCCCACGAATACAAATGGCTGGACGGTCCAGGAAAACCTGTGAATAACAACGGATGGTGTTGATGTGGCTGTATGGCTGGCCAAATATAACAAAAGCTAGTTGTCCATAAAATGTAATTTCAATCGATCGATAGTGAAATCGCTATTCATTTCTGAAACATAATCGAAATATAAGAGATCCCATGATTGAAAGAGGTAACAGAGAACGAAAAGCAGCTTGTTGATTGCACTTCCGATGCACTTTTTCCGGTGATTACAATAATATGGTCAGGCGCATTCGCATAGTAACATTGTTTGTGATAAGAATCGGGAGCATAGGCGATATTTCCCGGCAATGCTCCAGTTACCGATTATTCAGGAAAAATATCTGTGAGGTGGGAAGACACGAAAAGCTAGTGGAATCAATTCGCTAGGAAAGCGCCATGCACTCGATTTCTGTGAGGAAATTTCGAGGCGTTTGGATGCGTATTCGGTAAACAACCAATTTGCATAACGCGCAGCTGTTCAATCCATTGTATGCAGAGAAATACAATACAGGGAATACAGTACATTAGGGGACGTGGATCAATTGTTCAGAGTCAGCTCACACTGAGGTAAAATACGGACCGCCTTGCTGGCGCTCATCCCTCGCCCGGGCTTCTATTTGCTAGGCCCCAATCAGGAGGGAGGTTGGAATGCGTCATGCATCAAGTCCTCTTAAGATTACAGAAGTAAAAATTCGCCTGTTTGCATTCAACCTGCAGAACTTCCTGAAGAAATGTTTCGCTTAGACTTGCCTACGTTTCCAATAAATAAATAAATAAAAGAACTGTGATGTTTGAATGTCACATTGCACGACCAATTTGATATGTTTTATTTTGCGCCGAAACGAAAATATTTTTAGTGTTTGGAGCACCAGTGATCACAGAAAGCGGAAAAAAAACACTCAGACCCCTAAGAACACGTTGCGCTTTAATCGTGTGGGCGGGATTTGCGCCGTGATCCTACAAAAATCCCAATGGTTGGATCCATAACCTGTCGCAGTTGACCGTATTTTACCATACCGGAGTGGCGAAGTAGGCTTTCATTGGACGAGGCTAGCCCCCACTTCGAGCTCGTGCATGTAATGCTAACAAGCCCTTAACCCCAAACAGAGTCCTGAAAATCACATTGCGCTCAATTGTATGGGCGTGGTTCGCGTTGCTACCGGTCGACCGGACTGGTTTTAAGGTTTCTTAGCATGTTTTGTGGTTTCCTTTCATGACTAAGCTGAAATTACCTTGACTTCACCATTTTCGAGCGTATCAACTGTAGCCATTTCAGTGGCGTAACGTGCCTTTAGCCTCACTCAGAAGGAGTTGTGCCACGAGTGAAGTGCGCCGTGCACTGTGGTTCGGTGACGATCGCAGGAGTGATTTAACTAAGGTTGTCGCCTACGCAATAGTCCCGTGAAAGAAATTACTCAAATCTTTAATTGGTCCCCCCCCCAAGCTTTGATGTTCTCTGGTGGGGAAAGCAAACATTGTGCTTTTTCACTGACATTCTGCAATTCACCCTTTGTATCCGGCTGCCGGAAAAGTCCTTACTAAAGACTCCACAACACAAATGACGACAGCCTTCAAGGAAATCTGATAACTAGTAGTTCATTGACAGCTGATAGTTGATGAATGATAGCAGATAGACAACGATAAGAACTGAATACAACGGCTACCACTAATCATTTGTTGGCGGAAACTATAAAATATTGTGGAGACTGACGTCATTTGTGCTGTGGAGTCTGTAATGGACATATAACTTTTTCGTCGGATACAAAGGGCAATCCTGCGCCGAAAGATGTGTGATTGATCGAAGGCAATAATCATCGGAGCGTACGTGGCCTTTGATGTGGAGGGTTCTCCTCAACCCCTAATCGTTCGCATTAGATGGTCCCGAAGGACGTTTCACGAAAAACACTGATAATCGCTATGTTTTGGCGCAAGCGGGGCTCAGTCACGGCTTATCTGCTGAGCGTTCTCGAGTCTTACGCATGATTGGAAAAGTATCCTTTTAGCATGATTGACTATGTATCCTTTTAGTAGATGAATTCGCCGAGCCGAGATAATGAAGCTGTTGTTTTGACGTTGCTGGTCATTAATAGCATCGTCCCCGAGTTTCTGATATCTCATTCCTTTCACAATGAGAAAGATTGTTTTCAGGCGTTGCAGGTCATGTGTGAAACTTTGCAAATGCAAACCCGAATTCTATAGAGGAAAAGGGCATGGGGAATTAGCAAAATTTCTAGGAGGCGTGGCCAAAATTCGTGCTCAAAGAACATGCTTGGACAGGCGACTCGTGATACGAACCTTGCGCTACGTTGAGTATGTACAGGTCACTTTTAAAATCAGTAACTTTCAAGCTTTACGTTTCTGGAGATCAGGAGATCAGAAATCCAGCCGAAAAACCATATAGGTTGGCGGTAGAATAGGAGAATAGGAGATGAGGAGTCTACACAACTGAATCGATCAATACACATCTAATCTTTTCGGCTGGATCCCCTAACCTCCTCATCTCGTAATCTCCTATTCTTCTAGTCAGAACTTTTTCGGGATTTTCTCTGCCCCATCTCCCAATACATGGGGTATGGGAGCTTCCGATGGTATTCGAATCCCAGCTAATTAGCAATGGCTGCGATTACTCTGGTAGCCTGGTAACTCCTACAGGTGGCTTATGCCACACAACTTATACTGGTTTTTTGAATTCGCTGGGTAAGTCACAATCTAATATGTCCCTCGATCGTGACTGAAGGGCTAATCGTTTCTAGGCGTGAAATTTTTCGCGAAATTCCAAATTATAATCCAATATAAATAATAACACCTGAATAGTGCTCTCTACCCCAGGGATAGCGTTGAAGAAGGGGTGTCACTTCTTGGGATAGTTTATTCCTAATTGCTAGGTGAACCTCAAATCGTTCGAGCAAATGGAGAGCCGGCCGAGACGTTGCCAAGCTTCAGCTCCAGCCAGCAAAGAACGTTTAAAGGTGGTTTAGCGCTACGTGCATTAGATCTTGGGGATTTCAAAAGTGAAACAAAACATTGCAGTGAAACAATCGTTCTATAAGCAAGATGTCAAAGTGAGCAATCACCCTTTGATGACCTCTAGACCGTTTCTCTTATGAACCACCCTCCTTCTCGGATCAATAAACTGCCAGAGTCTTCTGAAAGAAGATGAAAGCTATCAGACCGCACGATACAAGGCGCAAAAGTACAATTCAAACCGCTCCGAGAATCGACGAAAGTTGAATGAAGTTGAATGCGTGGCGCATTTCGGGAGAGCTACTCCAAGCAACAACCCCTAGATAAGGTTGTGTCGAATAATCTATTCTTTGGGTAGCACATCATAATAGCCCTTGCGCACACTCCCTAACACGCAACGTGGATTACGATGTAGCGGCTACTCGAATACGCGCAGGCCAATGGAGCCATGGAGCACGCAAGTTCAGACAACTCGTCCGGACACGCCCCTTCCATCTTTCAGGAGGGAGGGGTTCCGTGTTGAGAGCTCTATAAGCGGCTTTTCTTCTTTTTTTTCGTCTTCAGTCATTTTGGAATCTACATTTTCATTATCAACCGTTGTTACCCCTGCCTTCCCCCAATTTGATCTCAGGTGTTGCTTGAATAGATAGCAACTCACTTGGTCTATGGCACCAGCTTTTCGCCGAAATAAATGCGGAGGCGGAGCGGGAGGGACCGGACACTTCAATCAGGTAAGCCAAAAGTTGGGAAGAAGGTACATTCAAAAGTGAAGTCGGGAAAATACGTCCAGTCGGAAAAGCGGAATCTGAAGAGCTCTTCGCTGCTCCTGACATTCAGACGGAGCACGGCTAGCCAAAAAGAAAAACGAGAAAGTCGATTGCTCACAAAAGCTCTTCCCAGAACATCATAGATGTCGAAATTCACTGAAGCAACCCTATTAGAAATCGTTTCTTTCAGAAAAGTTCAAATAAAAAAAGGTGAGCTAGAAGCCTCAAGAAATTCTTCCAACTTCGAAACAAGTGAAATTTGTTGATGAAGTCGATTATGAGCGCGGGGGGGGGGAAGCGGAAAATCGTAAATCGCATATTGTGTTCCCCAACCTTCTTACAAGTGTTCAGCAAAGCTCTGGCAACAGTATGGTGATTGAATCGTTTGAGAATTTTCCATCTTTCATTTTTCCCCGGAAAACGCCCTGGGCCATCTTTGGCAAAGCTTTCACTGCAAAGTCAAGGTAGTTATGAATTGTCTCCGCTACCGTATTCTACTGCTTGTTGAGGCTTAAAGGGTTCCGTCGATGATTGATGACGTGTTGGAGGCTTCGAGATTTCCTTTGCCAAAATCGCTTGGCTTGAGCAATGGTTTTTCGTGAAGCTAGTGCTGCTCTCTTAAATTTCTCTGTTTGACGGATCTGACACTCCATCAACATGAGCCAGCTGACATGAGTCAGACCAACGAATAGATGTGCTGTCCAGCGAGAAACTTCCTGCTGTACAACCCCTTATGACTCCACCGAGTAGGGCTATTTCATATAGGAGAGAGATTTCGCCTAGGGTCTCACTGCAGAACAGACAGACAAACCACCATTCGAATGGATTAATCAAAGCGAGATGGCACGGACCCATCTGCGTCTCTACCATCTCGCCGCGCGACGGGCCTTGTCGGGTATCCCTGGGCTGTGACTATGAACCTACTATGTGGCCCTAACCAGCCATTTTTGAAGTTCAATCCCTTAAAAACCGACTGCTTCACTGATGTCCGTACTATTCTTCTTTCTTGACGTTTTTGCATGGGCAGAACTTGCCTCTCTGCAATGACAGATGGCTTATCGTTGGTATTGAATGCCATTTGGCTCACGTCAACTTAACGACGTGAAAGGCCATGTGTGCCTGCGCGATGACGAGAAAAGGCAGCATTGCCGTTGATGGCCGGCCGACGACTTTGAAAATTTAGTTCTCAGAGTCTTCTGTGGCCAATCTGATAGAATCCCTTATCGTTTTCGATAGCCAAGGGATTCTATCAGGGTCCCGAGAATCCTTCACCAATGTAAGAGGTGGCAGAGGATTCCACGATAAGGTACGAGGTCGAAGAAGAGAAAACATACCTAGTCGGAAGGTAGGTGAGTCCCTTGGAAGTGTTCGTAATACGGATTACATAGCAAAGGGTATGGCCATCCCTAGCGGCGGCGGACCAGCAGGGTCATATCGGCGCCGCTCTCGCCGCTGCCCGCCTACCCCCTCGCCGTCCGACTCTACCCTTTAGCAGTGAGAGCGTTAGCGTTGAAGGGGCAGTACGCATGAGTGTTGCATCGATGCGGAAATCGACAGACAAAGAAGGCCTCGGTTTCTTAAGTTATGGGCCGGTTTTCATGAATTTTCTCTATCCCTGCACCAGTGATCACTCTATCTTAGTTTCTAATGGGCTGCCTTTTGATTATAAACCCGGCCTTTAAGCTCGCCATCACGATGTTGCCGTTGCTTCGGGGAGGTGAAATCTAATATATTAAGGTTCGCTGTGTTGATGAGTCTCATCCAATTGAAGCGACATAAGCTGTTGTTGCCAGGAAATGCAGAATTTAACGCAATCCTGGTAAAAACAGGTTCAGCAGAATAGATTGCTAGGCTCATCGAGCTCGGAGCTCCATTGCGATACCTAAACCACAACCTGAGTGAAGAATTCAAAGCAACAGTCCCAGTAGGGTCAACGTGGGCGTGGCGGACAACAGTCGTACCCCCTCTTGCAAGCCGTGGAGATCCGTTCTTGATCACAATTTGCATTGTGGACCGACTTCAAACAGTCCCTGTGTCCCAAAACGACCACAAATGCGACCGTAGCCGTGGAGATTTCGATCACACGATCTCCAAGGCTGGCAAGAGGTGCCGCGACCTGTGTCCGCCACGCCCACTTCGACCCTGCTGGGACTGTTGCTTCAAAGGATTGTCAGGGCGCTATGGGGCCATGCACATTTGTCAAGGGTGAGGGTCAAAGTATGGTAGGGGCGCAATAAGATGAAGATCAACTCAGAAATGTGTCATCTGGCACGAATTCATTTTTTATGAAAAGAAATCTTGAAAAGTTCCACTTCCATTGAAATGCACCACACATTTTTCAATAGTAGTCATTTTTAGGGTGAATTCTCTATTTTAGGAAAAATGTTCAGGGTTTCTGCGGCGAAGAAAAGATTGACATTGACGTGAGGTCCGTTAGATCAGAAAAGATTCCAAAACAGGCGAGATCGTGGTCTTTGGTAGCAGTCAACTTTACCCGTTAGGCCGACGTCAGACTTTGCGAAATGAGGTATTTACTACTAGCGATTCGCCAGCGTCCGTGGTAGCGTCGCGTACAGCAAATGGCTCGATTCAGTGTACGCGACGCGACCGCGGACGCTAGCGAATCGCTTGATCCGCAATGTCTGACACCGGCCTTAGCCGCCCGCGAGATCGGTTCGCTCCATGACCATTTAAACCTACATTACTTCACCTCCAGGTACATTACAGAAAAAGGGAATTCATCAATTTCAACAGTCCATGTGGTAGGGGCCAGACATTCATTCACGCCTCTACGCAAGTAGAGTGGGCGGTACTTCACTAGCAATGCAATTTACAACATCGCCGATGGCATACATCGTACACTTCAATGATGCAATATATGTCACCGGCAATGTTCTCCAGCAAGAAGATTATGCAGGGTTTGATGTGTGCTCATAAAAGACTGCGTATAAGCTGTGGTATGTTTGGAGTTCGTTCAGTTTTCTCAACTCTGAAAGGGCAGATTCTTCTCGGAGTTTTGCAAAAAGTTTCGCTGAATAGCTATGAGATGCCCTTTTTCACATGACGTATTTCGAGAAACTTGCAGATAGCGCACGTAACTAATTCAGGAGGCTTCTTCATATCTACAGAGTAATTTCTGACGCTCACCTTGGGAACAACTGAGAGTGAACGTCAGTGCAGTTTCAGTCGTTCCAAAGGTAGTGCCTCCACTTTCCCACTCTTCTCGAAATAGCTTTGGATTGAAGAAGAAGCAAAAGTGACGTCTGCGGGAATCCTTTCGGAACTCCCTTTACGAAGAAAGGTGATATATGAAAGCAGATCTAGTCAATTATTAGTGAATTAAACTGTTTCCCTGAGAATGCGCCACGCATGCCACTTCCATCAAGAAACTTGATTGTGTTCGAGCTGATCTTCTTCCAGCAGTTGTAAAAGGGAAATAAGTGGGAAAAGGGGACAGTTCGCTAGCCGAATGCTTACATAAGAATGTCGATCGCGGAGCATTTGGCTTGAATCAATTCCCTATTATCACACGTAACACAGCCCATTTTCAGCAAATACGCAGTGGTAGATGAGGCGACTAACCTGTACGCCAAGTCCACGTTCCAGTCCAAGTTCGAAGTGGCTCACAGAAGCCGGATAATGTGCGAGTGGGAAATTTGATCCCCTCAAACTAGCGGTACCGGTCAACGGACCCCGGAGTCATGGAATACGTGGTTGGCTGCGCCATAGCTAAGTGGCAAACTACCCCTTTTGGCGTTCCTGCTGGGGCCATGTGCTGATTGTTGGGGAGGAGATGGGTCCCCGAGGTTGAAGGACCACCTCAACTCGGTCGGTACGGTAGCAGAGTGATGATGGAAGTGGTGAAGCTACGTTCAAGCTCCCTCAAAAGGGTGGTTTGCTTTCCTCAGGACTAAGCCTTGTAAAAGGATCACCCGTCACAATAAGTTCTACCGAAAGAGTGGTTTTATACTAAGAGAAACAATGTGTCCTTGCAATTCTACATAAGTTTGTTATGTGGTGAGCTTCAGCACGATTCTAAGAGGAAGAAGGATTCATGGCGCATCCAAAATAGGGATCAGTCAACGCCGGGCGCCCCACTTCATCCTACTGCACCTGGCGTTTATAGTGATTCCTGGATGTAAGCCAATTAAACAAGTGCTTTTGCTTGGGCAAGGCTCATAACTCGAGCAATAAACTCAAAAAAATTAGGGATAATGGTTCTCAGCAGAGTCAACCGTCGCGTTCGCATTTTGCCAAGAGTTTTGCGCCTTCCCACCCCCCCCCCCTTCACGGATGTTTCTATTTCCCGCTTCACCACCCCTCATCCGCCTTCAACTTTCACAAATACGCCCCTCCCCTCCCATTCGCACTTTTTTCCAAACATGGCCAACCTACCCAACCCCGAATAAAGCTCCGTTTCCAAAACAAACGCTACTCTCTTCTTCGAATTGTGCGAACGGGCGGTTAAGCCCAGGATGAATAACGGTCGAGGAAATCCTGGATCATGGCTCTCTGCTGTGCTAGAGCAGAGTCGAGAGTCAATGTATGCGAGGAGGGCACAGACGGCTCGCGGGTGGCGAGATGAATGTCCTCACGGGAGAGCGTGAAAGGACAGGCGAAAATCCTTGAGAAGCCGTTGCCGTTTCCTCGAGCAATTTTACCTTGGTTGACACTAGTTCTCAGTCACAGCTGGTACAAAGAAGTTCTACATGGCGTATCCATCCCACGCCGCCTCTACAATGATAGTAGATGAAATCATGGACTGCAGCTCAACGGAAAGGTTGGCAATGCATGAAAAAAGAAAAATCAAAGTGCTATGGAGTTTCACGCATAATTTTGTAGAAATGAACCGTTGCAGAACCCCTGAAACCCATGCTTCCCATTTACGGCGCAAATCCACCAAGAGCAAGATGAAAGCTCTGCCCTAACTTCTATGGGAATATCTTCAGTGACTTGATACATGGATTCTGTTTCTGTTCAGCTCCCTCATTATTTCGCTCGTCGTGGAAGGCTCAATACCGCGACGTCGAGGACCAGTTTTCCAGCGCTTTGCACTTCGTCTTCAAAATCCGATAATCCCTTTCACAGCGAACGCTCTTTGACATCACAATCCGAAAATACGCTTATTAACAGATCAGCCGCTGAACGCATAGGAAAACATTCTTCTTTAAACAGGACTTAAAGTCTCGGAGGCGTCTTGAAAAAGTGCTCAGAAGAGGACTCATTTCCAGAAAGCTTGCTGAGGAGTATCTGCTTTCAAGAATTCGTTACCCTGATGGGCTGAAACTTCCACCTGGAAACCTTAAGCTTTGCATAGAAAGGATAGCTTCCCAACTGATCGCAAACGATGTGACGAAGTCACCCACGTATTAACCGTATCCTGACTCCTCCCACCGCACAACCCCCCCTCCCCCGACCGCTGAATCACAAATTTTTATAATTATTTATTTAAATTTCATTTACTATATCCATCCCTTTTGCATCATTACATCACTTCATTTCGTACCCCATGCATTGGATTACTCACTGTTTAAACCGGCAAGAAAAGTGGCCAAATCTTTGAACCGGCTTGGATGGTTCAGTGGCAAGAGGGGCCGATATCATTTGCAAGTTGAGGTTGCAGAATTTCGGAAAATCCAACTAAACCTTCCATCCCAGAAATTTTGCCGTGCCAAAGTAGTTCAGATATAATACGAAGCCCAGCCGGTCCTCGTTAATCATGGCGAGAAAATAGAATAATAATATTGGAAAAGTAATTAACCATCAATATTAAAAACATTAAATATGAATAATGATATCAAATAGTAATCAGCGGTATTATTTGATAATATTAATAAATATTCGAAAAGTCCAAATATGGAGTAGTGGCAAGCGACGGTGTTAGCACAAAAATGGTCCCGGGAACAGATTCCTGAGCGAGACTGGCTAGGACAAACATAAGCCTTCCATCTCTGAGTCAGCTAAGCGTCACCAGACCCGTACGAGCGTGGGTGAAGCCATAAACAATTGGATGGGTATCTGCAAGCGTTGAAATACCCATCGTCTCCGACGGCCAGGTGCGCGTCGACTGCAGACCACACAGCACAGTTGACGACAGCCTCCAAGTTAATCACAAAAACCAGCGGATTATGGTCATGGCTGACAGTTGATAGATGACAGAATACAACTGCAGCTGGCTAAATATTTCAACGGCAAAAAATAACTGTATTTTATGGAGTCGTCCGTCATTTGTATTGTGTGGTCTGCACCTGACGCACACCTGGCCGTCGGAAACGAAGGATGCCAACGCCAGTGGGGCTTTTAATGGATTCTTAGAACGAGGCGTATCCTGAAACAAGTTACGTCCCCTTGTAGCTCGATTTTTTTGCCTTTTTGAATAGGTCTCAAATGCTATACAAAGGGGTTGACTAGCGCCCTTTGTATGCCCTTTGACATCGTGGCACTTTGAAGACTTTACAAATTGATGTACTAGCACTTTCTCAGAAGTGTCCACGAGCCCTTATCGTTGGCTATTTTCAGCTCAAATCATCTCTCTATCGAGTTACGCGATGCGGTTATCTGCCACGAGGGAGCGGCCCGCTGAGAAGTGTCCGCTCGTTTGATGAATCTTTTTTGAAGAGCAGAAATCGTTGGTCGGCTGAGAAGTGAAAAGCAGCACAGATTGAAAATGTGCACTGGTGACTAAGACCAATCGAATGTCCTCTTTGGGCCGACTGCTTGTTGTCAAAAGATTGGTAGAGTACTGATAACCTGGCAGAAGTGCTTTCCTGGGGTTATCAGAGCTTTTACGACCTTTTAGCTACAAATAGTCTGCCTCAAAATGTGCTGTTCTTCGGTGTTTTTCTATAAAGAACAAGGGCAAAGGATTTAACGTTGACCAAACCGACTCTGGGATGCGCCACGCACTTTGGTTCCATTCAGAGCGCTAGAGGTGGTTGAATGCCTTACTTAGAGTATTATATGACTTACGGGAGCCAGTCCATATACGGGTCGGCATTTTTATCCTCCTAGACAACTCCAGTATCAAGCATCGACCCCGCACGGGTTGGAGTCATGGTTGACCCGTACAATCCGGGATTTCATCTCAAGACCGCGCGTGGTAAGCACCGCCACTTGCCACTATATCACATCCGCTCTGTTTCCGTCTGTTTCAAAATATTGGTCCCAGGACTTTTACCCTTTTCAAATGAACAAATAGTGTGAACTAATAAGTATAACTGTAACAGTAATAATAATAGTAACTGTAATAGAAGAGAGCTATCAGGATGCTCTTTCATCCGTTTTTCTATAATGAGTAGGAAATATCAAACGTCTTTCTGGAATCAGTGCTTAAAGCTTCTGAGAATGCGCCACGCCCTCTATTACAACGAAAATTGTAGAGGCAGTTGAACTTGTATTCGACGAGTACATAATCTTTGGGAAAAGGCGGTGTTTCAACAAGTGCTTCAATTTTCTGTAGACTAATACTTACATATTAGCTCATTTTTCTACTCATTTATTGATCTGCTTATTTATTTATTTATTCCTGCAAAAGATGAAAAGTTGAATGGATTCAACGGGACCAATGCACTGCGCAAAAGCGAAGCTATTTAGTGTCCCATCTGTGTGTAAAGCACTTTTCACTGAAAATTAAATTCTACGTTGGAATACAGCACGAGCGAGAATTATGGCGAGATACGCCATGCTCGACCTTTAATCAAAAATTTGTGCAATTGATTGGATGTCTCCAACAGTCATCAGAGGAGGAGTGGAAGGTGTGGACCTCCAACAGTCATCAGAGGAGGAGTGGAAGGTGTGGATAGCTGAGAACTAGTCCGATGTCTGGACTACTATGGAGCAGCGCCAGTAGCCAATACCCTATCCCTACATCGCTTATTTGAAGATGATAATTAATGTAATAAAATAACGACACTTGCTATTATTTTTACGCCTGTTATCCATCATGCCTGCGCGTGCCCTTCCGTATTCTTCGTGATGACGTCACGTGCACGAGTCAATCTAATACGCTGTAAACCGCGAACTGTGTGTTCCACGAAAAGACATTTTGACAGCTTCGAGTAGTGAACTGCGCTCCCGCAGACCACCCACAGCGCTTGTTGTCCGTTCTGATTGTTTTAGGTTAGCCAAGCGAGCACGAAATCGGCGAACAACTATGGAAATTAATCGACGGGATGAGACCCCACGCCGCCTCCGCCGCCACCGGCTTTTCCCACCGATGGCTAATTGCGCAGTCGTAGTGCAAACACTAATGAATGCTGCTGCCCTTTACCTCACCTGCTCAGTATCGGAGCAGTAGGCTGTGAAAATTAAATTTTACACTTGTCAAATAAACAGATAAGTGGTAATACAGTGAACTCCGAGCAGTAATTGTAGTAACACTAATGATATAGAAATAGTAGAGAGCTAATAAAAGTTTGAACAATTCTCAACAGCGAGCTTGTGTGAAAATCAACAACAGAGCGCACCATCACCGCCCCCCCCCACCCCCATTCCCAAACGTCCGTTCAAACGAGGGGGTATTTGTGAAAGATGAAGGGGTTGTGATTGCGGAGCAGATTGTTTTTTGACGATTTCAGCCAAAACTTGGCCAAGAAGTATGAAGTGAAGACCGGTGATTTGAGAGGGAGTGCGGGCGGTGTTGGAGTTTGTCAACTAGTCCTAGAGTGGATTCTACAGAAGCTATAGAGACACTAGCGGGGCTGAAGGCGATGGTAGCAGAGAGTGGGGGGAGGAAATTGCGAAATTTTTGAAAAAAAAGCGATTGCGACGGTTAACTCTGTCCCCCCCCCCCGTCTTACCCTTTCTACGGCCACGACCCAAAATGTGTAGCATTGTATCCTTCAGAGTATGCACTCCAAAAAATCAATTGAGCCATGAAAACAGGCAAAACAAAACCGTTGGAACAACCGAATAGGAGGTAGACTGACAACCAAGCCGGAACTCGGAAGCCATTTACGGAACCCGCAATGCGGAGCGAAAGGCTCACTCTCTTTGGAGGCGTTTCTTTCGTGCCCTTTTAAGCTATATCGCATAGTCAGAGGTGAATTTAGTTGGTCATCAGCCTTAGGACAAATGGCTAGTCTTCTATTTGGTATCCCGATAAACCTTTAAAAAACTTAATTCCGAAATAAAGGCGCCTCGCAAATTGTTTTCCTAAGGATATATTTCTCGAGTCACTGACTGACGCAAGGCAGTGACATATTTTAGCTATGAATTGAGGTGGATATAAGATTTAAAGGCACATTCCATGATAGAATAGCTAGGATGTACTGCACTAAAAAATGAAAGAAGTAGTGGTCATCGATTAACCAGCGATAAAATAAAACAGAAACTGATACGATCACTTGAAATCACTTGGTCCGCGATTGTATGGGCGTCATTACATCCCCATATACGAACAGAACTCTCCTTGGTTAGCCATTCCTTCAGCATGGTAAAATACGATGAAGATATAGGACAAAGCAGACAGGGCGGAGCTCATGACCCGCCTATAAGACCATAACGCAATGCGAATTCTAGGGAATTTAGCATTTTTCCGCCCAACTGCATTATTAGCAGACTAATACGCACAACATCTTCAAGTTCTGAATCCGACCACCAGTCGTTATTCGATCGCGGAATGTGCCTTTAAGGCCGAGCAAATTTACTATACTAGGCAACACCAATACCCCTCCTCCTTTCCATTCCTTCCAATTTCCTGCAGTGAGCGCTTATGGAAAATCTGGAGGCTGTTGAGGCACATTTGGCGCTTGATAACGCCAAAAATAGCGCGCCTTGTGCCACGAAATTGCCACCTATGGTCTCTTTGAATTTTGGCATTTCTCTACAATCTCCACTAGCCATCTTTCTTTTTCATGGAC
This sequence comes from Teladorsagia circumcincta, assembly GCA_002352805.1. Lineage (NCBI taxonomy): Eukaryota > Metazoa > Nematoda > Chromadorea > Rhabditida > Trichostrongylidae > Teladorsagia > Teladorsagia circumcincta. Next base: position 12,576 of record KZ348969.1, on the reverse strand, counting down.
ATCCATTTTATCGCGATTCTTGTTTTCGCATCTAATTATTTTCCTCATTGAGGTGGTGCACATCCTATTTACTTCCCAGGCGGAAGCTCGAGCTTTTTAAGTGCTCTCAGCACGCTGCAGCTTTTAGAGCGCAGACTTTACTGATGCTAGATGCTACCGCACTTCAGGAACTCTCTTTATACCCGCTAATACGCCTTACTTTCTGAGTGTTTCTCTGAGGTAAGCCCCTTGCTGCAATTCCAATCACTGACGTGTAGCGCTACCTATGAATTCGAGCGCTATCGCAAAACACGGGGGCATCCTCCAGGACTAAGCCTAGGAGGGGGCAAGGAACGCTGGGGAAAATGAAAATCGCCCACAAACCTGGAAATTTCTCTTCCCCGCTCAAGAATCAGTCTCGATCTCAAAAAAGGAGACGTTTTACGTGGTTATAGATGCATTGCCATCGAAATGCCCCATTTCTTGCGATAGCGGCTAAATTCGTCTATATATGGCAAATATAATAAATGAAGCTTAAGTAATCTCACGAATGTTCTCGACAGCCACGTCTGTTATAGGAGTTACTTAGGGAAAGCTGGTAAGCTGGTAAGAAGTGGTCCCTTCGATCCCCGAATTGCCGACTCAGTCAGGAGGATGCAGACTAATCCTCGGTCGCATTCTCATATGTTTCCGTTAATCATCTGGGAAACATCTTTTGAAGAACTAGCCGTATGGCCGCGATCAAAGTCGAAATTAGGCCCATTAGTAGGGGTTTTGCCGCTTTCGCGAGCTATTTTTGGGGACTCAAATTATTCGTGGGGTGCATCAGGTTGAATTGATGTGAAGGACTGTCCACTTTTGCGACTTCTTCCACG
>KZ348958.1:1712-17893 GCA_002352805.1 Teladorsagia circumcincta | reverse complement strand
CATGGTGCTGCAGTAGCAGCTGGAGGGTAGTGAAGGGGAAGAGGGAGAAGTCGATGGGGAGGAGAAAAAAATATAAAGGCATACATCGGCTATACATAGAGCTATATTTACATATCCTCCTATTTTATAAACCGCTAACTTGGCGCGTCGGTTTGTATGCATGTCTGTATGTATGTATACCTGTCTGTCTGTCTGTCCACAAAATGAAAATAAAGTGATAAGGAAGCTAATCCTACTATACATGAGCGGCTAAGTGTGTCTGTTGGTGTGTCTGTGTGTGTTTGTGTGTTTGACCGGAAATTCATAGCTGTCGCCAGGAGGTGATTTCAGGATATAATATAGGGGGTGGGACGGGAACATGTTTTGTGGGGAACAAAAAGTGATAGCGGCGGACAAGAGCTGATAAGAGACGCCATAACGCAAATTTCACGAAATTCACGGCAGGTGTCCCAGCAGCGATGAGGCATTGTTTTTGACAAGTGGTGTGGAGGGTGGAACGGGAACACACTATCTGGTGGGGATCACGAAGTGATAAGGACTGACAAAGCTGATAAGTGACGCTGGAATGCAAATTTCACACTGAATATGAATGGCAATTCATCGCCATTCGACCGCTGCTCTACCTAGAGTTCCGAGGGATGTACAGTGATTATTTGATGAAATGCTATTATGAACACTGAGTGTTTCTACTTCAACATCAACATCACCCATTACTCGACCGCTCAATTATTCTGACCTCCTAATCATGGTAGTTGCTTATAAGCAACTGTTCAGCTCCGCACTCACAGCTCGTATCCCACGCGGAGCTTCAGCAAAGCAGAGCAGCCTATCGGAGGTCATAACGAGTTTCACGAAGCACCAAATTGTTTTGTTCTTCGACAGCGGGACCTAATCCTCTACAGGCTGTCCATTTTCTCAATGCCTAAGAAGACATGTGCGCGGTAGCACGCGGAGCTAAACTGGTGGAATAAACAAGCCGCTCACAAATCTGGGTAGTTTGCAGGGCTTGCGCTGTCAGTGTTCTGCAATAACGTGATTGTGGTATCAGCTCAACGGTTCTATAAACACCTACTCGGAGACACTCATTCACTTCACATGATGCTGCAGTAGCAGCTGGAGGGTAGTGAGGGGGAAGAGGAGGAGGATGGGGAGGAAAGAAGGAAGACCAATCTTCTAACAGATCCAAAGGACAGTCAGGTATTGAGATAACGTCATGTCATGACCGTGGTGATACTCTCTACTATTAAAAAACATCTTTTTCTGTGCTTACGCATCCTCTCTTTGAGATGTTGGTGTCACAAGTGGAAAGGAGTACAGCGATAGGTGTAATACGGGAAAGGGAGGTCCCGGAGGTTGACGGGGGACCTATCTGGTAAAGCCATATCTTAAATATTCTCCATCTACAATGCATATATAGTATATCGGTTTCTATTTATGGGAGAAGGAGGGGGTGGGAGGAGATTGGAAGTACGTGCGCCATAAACGCCCAAAACTTTATTGAGTTTATAAAACAACGAATTTCAACATCGAATGATTGCCAAGAAGTTTTTCGGAATGGTATCAGTTTCTTGATCCAGGCCTCAATTTGTTTTTTCATCGAGTCGATATCTGCTTCTCTACTTTTCTACGATATCTGCATTGTGGAGTGCGCGGTAAAAAGAACAAACTTAAGCTGAAATGGGTGATGTAAATCAGCGGGCAATTCACAAAAATGGGAGGAATGCCCTTTCTTAGCCACTTGTTCCGAATCGAACTGGCGTAGAAGAGGTCACTTGACTAAAACAGAACCTTTGCTGAAAATATCAATGTAAGCCACGGATCAGGCCATCGGCCACGAGGAGTTGATCTATGGAGGTATCACGGCAGAAAAATCCGTACTTGCCTTCAAAGAAACACGCCCAGATCGGGTTGGTGGGGTAGAATCGATCGATAATAAACATAAAAAATAAACAAAGAAAACGCTCTCAAACATGGACTCCCCTCTAAATGAGGGAAGGGGTGTCGGACGAGTTGTATGGACTAGCTTGCATTTGTTGCTGGCTCACGCCATCAGGAAATTAAACCTAAACTTTCATCCCAAGTGTTATGAACAAACATTAGCGCATGCGCTAATATAAACAAACACTTGGGATGAAATACAAACAAAGAAATGTGATAATTAAACGGATTAAGCATGTAAAAGCAACCAATATAAAACAGCATCCCTTTGAACGCGGCGCATCTCACTTGCAATCGCTCCAGGACCACGCATTCGCGCAAGGACCACGCAATTGCGCAAGGACACGCAGTCAACGTAATCCGTTCGAAGGCCAAGACGAGTGATCGAAAGCCACCTTCGTAAGACCCTAGCGCCATTTTCGCGCCACTCGAGTCGCGGTAACGGCATATCTGTGCTACGCGTGGGTACTCTATCTCACCCAAAGACTGATTCTTCAAATTGACTTATGCTGGGGGTGTTGCCTCAATAAGTCGAATCCAGGTGTTTCTTGCCGTGTTCGGAGAGCTGCGCCTGCTGCAGGCAGCGTATGAGGCAAAACAAGCTCCGCCTCCTCGTTCACCTTTGTGAAGTTCAGTCAACTGATCGAACTACTTAGCCGAGGTTCAGGTTTTTGCAGCGAGCCCATTTCAATTCCACATTACACTTCGCTTGAAGAACGGGTCGACTTAATCAATGAAAGAAGATAGTTTGAGGGCCAAGGCTTGTAGGCAACCGCGATTTTTCGCAGCAATCTCTCATCGACTATCCGAATTGTTCGACAACTTTACGTGACTTGAAACCACAAAGCCGCTACGTGCAATTCAGTGGCGGCCGTTTCCACATCTCGAAGCATACTTGGTTATATTGTCGACCTTCTACAGTGGTGCCCGAAAAAGAGACATGTCGCACGCCCAAGCTCCCTCGCATAGGCTGCCGTGGTTCATGCGAGTCACTCGGTAGCACATTTCTGAAATGTCTCTCCATACGCAGATCCTATTCCGGGTGCTCGCTGATCCCGTCTTCTCCAGGATATACTGTCATCTGTAGTCGCCGTCGACCTCAAGGAGCCTTTAAGAGTTGCTACAGCCTGAATAAGCTAAATGAATTTCTTCACTCGGCCATTTGATGGATAGCTTCCTACAGGCAGTAGCTCTTAACAGATAGCGTGTAATGGTCTGAGATCCGTCGAGGACCATGTTGAGCTCGAACCGTGTACAATGTTCCCAAGGCAAATTCTTCTGATGTCATGGGTGCAAAAGGGTATCATGACGTTCACTGATAGAGAGAAATGTGCTTTTTGATTTTCACTCAGGAGCCTTTGTTTAGAATTCAGCAAAGTGTGGCTAATGTAATTTTGAGCGAGGAGTGAGATGTCTCCTACTCTTTGGCCACCGCTGTGTATCCAACGGCACTCTTACCACCTTCGAGACCCTCGTCATCTCCACTCATGGTTCCAAAAAACTGCAACACAGTTCATTTTTTTGAATGCTGAACCAAACAAACAGTTTCTCATAATGGGCTCAATCCACTCCCTTCTGCGTTGATTCTATTTAGAGGAAGAAGATCGTGCGGAATTTCGGTGCAGTGCCACTGGTGTTCTGTATAAGGCTTCGGAATAGTGGAGCAACAGCTCTGAAGCCAAGTGGCAGTATTTCAAAAGACCAGACAGCGCTTTCTTATGTTGTGCAAAGTGTAGCAGTCTGCCAGAAATGCCATAAGACTTGAACTGTCAAAATCGGCAAAAAGTTTCTTCACAACCTGATTCTAAGCAGTATGCATTGATAGGTGGCGAGCTTAGCTCTTTTATGATAGCACCAGTTTAGCTCCGCACGCAGTTGCGCGCATCAAAGTAGGCTTCAGTAAAAATTGAAAGTCTGTGAAGCAAATACTATGTAACATTCGCATATGATCAACATATTTAATGGTGACATGCTTCGTGAAATGGATTAGCTGACGTTTTGAAGGTTATCCAGTTTCAATGAAGTCTGCCGTGCGTGCGCTCGACCATGTTTAACTAAACTGGTGTATAAAAAAAGCAGCGGCGAGCGCAGTGTGGATGTTGGGCGTGAGTGATGAACGACAACTCTAACATCAATGGTGAAACAACCATTCCCCATGGTCTAAATATTTCTGTAAACATCCATCATCCATCCAATGTCAGTACAATTTACCGGTCGAATAGTATTTGGATGGTGAAATAGAAATACCCAGCCCTCATGATCGTCTCCGTTCAAACACCTTTATACACTTCAAAGAACCTTGCGAAGGGTAGCGGTCGAGTGGTGTTAGATGTTGGCTATCCTTGCAAATGGAATAAATAGTGCTTATCCATGATCAACTTCCCAGCTACCTATCACCTAGCGTGGCTGTAAGCAAACTCGGTCCTCTTCAAATATGTTACCGTCCCACCCTGCCAGTCATTTGTTTAAACCGTCGTCTCACTGGTGCTAGGACACGCTCTGTGATTATTGCGAAATTTGCCTTGAGCGCCCCCTATCAGTCCCTATCAGCTGTTACCACTTTTTGTCCCCATCAAATATGTCCCCCGTTCTACCCTGCCCACCACTTGAACCAACACCTTCCTGCTACTGGGACACACGTAATGATTTCGTGCCCCTTCCGTCTGACCTTCCTCATCGCACTTATCAACTGTGATCACATTCTGTCACCCGTCAAATATGTCCCTGTCCCATTCCCTACATCATAGGTTGGAGGCAACGTGCTGCTGGGACACACGTAATGATTTCGTGCCCCTTCCGTCTGACCTTCCTCATCGCACTTATCAACTGTGATCACCTTCTGTCATCCGTCAAATATGTCCCTGTCCCATTCCCTACATCATAGGTTGGAGGCAACGTGCTGCTGGGACACACGTAATGAATTCCGTAGCATTTGCATTCTAACGTCCCTTATCTACCCTTATCAGCTGTTATCAATTTCTGGCACCCGCCGAGTATGTTCCAGCCCCAACCCCTATATCGTGCCTTGAAACGAAAGGCTGGCGACCGCAGCGACGCGAGCTATGAATTGCAAGACACTTGTGCCTCAGCGCCACTTGCCAGCCCTTATCAGCCGTTATCACCTGCTACCACCCACTAAATATTTCCGGTCCCATGCTTCACATAATAACCATGAAGCAATCCCTCACTGCTACTGGGACGCCCGCTATGACATTCACGATTCGTCAGTTCTTACGCAATTTATCAACCCTTGTCGAATCTTATCACCTCCTATCACTCACCAGATATGTTCCCATCCCACCTCCTATACCATATCCTGAAATCAACCTCTGACGACTGCTGCGACGCGCGCTATGAATTTCGTGACAGACAGATGGACCTACACACAGACACACAGACAGACATACTTAGCGAATTATATATAGTAGAATAGTATGATAACCGTTAATATCATCCTTTGAAGTGTTCCAGTGGCAGCATCTCAAAGCGCACCTTATTTGCAGAGCTGGTAACGAAAAGGTCGGATCAGGAACAGGAAAGGGGTGAGTGCTTTTCTATACTCGAACTCACACTCACAGGAAATACAAATCCATAGAGTGATCTTGTTGCCAACCAGGAAAGGATGAAGGGTCGAAGTGGTCATGCGAAATGAGACATGCACCACAGTGTGTGGTTTCGGACGCTGATCTCGAATCTGTTCCCCAAGTCTGCCAAACGAATCGCTGAACGGAGCTACGGAGGTTTTCTCGTTTCTCGTGCACTTTAACACAGTCAGTAGTCGAACTCAGCAGCAGCGGCGGCATTCAAGGAGAAGCATAGCGCAGCAGCTGTTGTGGGCTGGGTGTCTAGTGGTTACAACGCTGGGCTATCCATTTGGAGGTCAGTAGTTTGGATCCTGGCGGGCCTTTAATCTTTGCATTTTTTGTGACTGACCACTTGGTAAAAGTGGAGCATGATTTTTCCGTCCACGGTCAGTCCAACTTTCCTTTTTGATGAGCTTGAGATCATTGACTTTGAGATTTTCCCCAACTTGGCCAGCATCCAGAACGCGTGCATCAGCCGTTTTTTGAGTGAAACGACTGTGACATTGGTAGTAAAGAAGTAAAGTTGCAGCTGGGGTCAATCTCTGGAAAAATTTGAGATTTTGACAAATTTTTGACAAAGTGAGCGAGTCACTTGTACATCCCCCTTGCCGGTAGGCCCGAGGATGACTTATCTTTGACGACGACGATCTACGTATTTGAACATAATGCCATGCGTGTGCTGAAATCATGCGAATAGAAGTTTCAGACAGTTTTTTTGAACACATTATTCAGTTTTTTTGAACACATTCTTCAAAAGCATGGCCGGAACTTGTTTCGTCCCGAGGCTACGTTTCGATGATAGGTTAACGGATGAATACCGGATGGGCTACCGATCTTTTTTTTTTCAAAGTTAGGCCAAAATCTCAGATTTGGCTACAAATTTGTCCCTTGATGTATTCTCATCTCCAGAACACAAATATCACACCCATTTGCTGAAAAAAACGTCTGCCAAGAGTTCTGCGGGCTCCATGTGCAGTCATTAGCAAGAAGCACCCAAACTTGTTTGGAACTCTACGTAAACTTTTATACGGGTAGCTTTGGGTGAGCGTTGATCAAGTAACATAGTTGGGAAGCTTTCTCAAACATGTTGCCGCGAAGGTAAATCGGAAAACATGCCAAGGTATCGAACCTACGACCTCTCGCCCGTGAGCCTGGACCACTACCACTGCTCTATTTTGCTTCATAATTCGGTCTAGAAAATCGTTTGGCAGATTTGGAAAGCAGATTCGAGTTCAGCCTTCAAAATCATATCCAACGGTATGGGTCTCATTTCACACGGCCACTCCGACCTAATGTCCTTTCCTGGTAAGCTCTTTCAAACCGTATACAACCTGCCAACTATGTATATAATTCCAGTAGGTTCACCTTCATACCTGTTTTCCCAACGTCTTCTTCTTTCTCCTCTTTCGCACGCACCGGGACGTGTCTCAGTGATCTGGCTATCTGTAGGAGAGTTGGACCATCCACGATGATGGGCCGAGACATTCATTCTATCTAACATAAAGAGGCAGTCCTCCACACACCCATGGCGACGTTATTGTGGATGGGTTACATTCCGTCGGTATGTATTGTTGGTGAAATTCTTATGCCCCTGTTTGCTTCGTGGTCTGCCTAAGTGCTCTCACGCTTACGAAAACCCTTTCATATACAAACTATTGCAAACTCAAAATAGGGATATGAGGATGAAATACAAGACGTGCAACTACAGGGTTGGCAAAAAAAGATCTGGCCCACGCACCGTTCAGGATCACGTTGAGCTCAAAACCCGCGAAAGGTTTCTGTGGCATGGCGTCGATGTAGAAGGTTGTTGTTGTTCCTTGATAGGCTGGGATGTGCTCTTCGATTTCCTGATCGGGGGCATTCATTTTGAAGTCTCTTAGGGAAGCAAGAGTAATGCCGTTGTAAACCTTGAAGGAGGACTCCACGGAAAGGACGAAGGTCGAGTTAGGGAGAAATTGCCTAGTGGGGAGAGCGGCGAACATCCTGAGGGTGCGGACGGGCACGCAACCGGCAGCGGCAGATTTGACCTCGGAGAGCTAGCAGGGCTCAATCTTGGCGGGTTCGCCTGTCTCCGCCCACCGTCTGTCTAATCACTAGCCACGGGTCTATACACGGCGACTGATTGGATAGCGGAGAGAGCGTTATGTTGAAGACGGCACAGCGATGGGAGTCTCATCAATGCCGAGATCAAAGCGAAAGAAAGGGGTCCCATTTCTCGGGTATCGAGCCGTTTTTCATGATATCGCTTCCTTTCTGGTACTACTTACATCCCTACAGTAATTTGGAATGGGTTGAGTTTTCATCGTAAATTCTGCCTTTAAGTTAAGGGTCTCTTTTTCGGCCATCACTGTTTATTTTCCTGCAGGAGTCCAACCTTTGGTGTCTGAGCAAATTTTAAGCAGTCACCGCACGTGTTGCTCCTACAGAAGCTGAGCAGATCTCTCGCAGCTGCACAGTTTCTGTAGACGCGATATCGATGAGCTGTAGAGCAGATGCATGAATGATTACATAGGCTGTACTTTCGATTGAGGGTGTGGCGCTGAAAATGCAAAAAGAACACACCCATTAGGATCTTTGTAATTTTTTCTCTTCCACTTGCCACTAGTTACTAGTTACTCCTATCTTGTACGAAATCGAAGCGCGAACCATTACCATAATTCCCTTTTATATAGGCGTTGGATTCGGATTTGCAGTAGGCGAACTGCTTTCTAAAAGCGATTCGGGAAGCTGCAGACTGAGTCGGCGGTAGAAGAAGCGTTGATCTCATTGCAAATGATGTTTTAACATACAGCTCTCCGTTCCTCTGGGAAACCTTCTCGCCAGTACGGACTAATTGTTTTCCTATGGCGTGCTGATGCGTTCTTTGACATTCCGAGTAAACGAAATCTCAATGAGCATGCATTGAAGATGGCTGGAAAAAAGTTCGGAATATTTGCTCCCCGTACCTCTAGATCTGCCATTGCTATGGCACATTAATCTTCGAGCATAACAGTGACGGAAGCCTAAGAGAAATCTCTGCGAAATACTAGATCCTTTCATAATTTTTGAGTCACTTTACATTTATTGTTGTGAGAATCTTTTCAGGGCCACTAAAGTTTCGCCACATGTACGTTGACATGGCATAGACTTCTGCGATTCCGATCGGCTTGCCAGTTCAATCGCTAGTTGTTTGCCATGGCTATGATATAGATTTTCCGGAAAAATCCGATTTCTAATTTTTCATGAGTCTTTTTCTTCTTTCTAGCAGTAATCACGCGCAGTCGCAGGGTTCGCTGTGTTTGTCAGCCGTAGCTACTTCGCCCTTCGCGTCCTCTTTGTTGACCGTGACTTCACTTGGGTCCTTCTTGATTGCCTGCTTCACCTCTTCATCGGGGCTCCTCGCGGTCGTTTGCCTTACACCTCGAAGTGCATAGTTGTTCTCTTCGGATGGTCCTGTAGCCTCCTCAGCACATGCCCATACCACCGCAGACGTTACTCTTGCATCTTCAGCTGGACAGGGCAGTCTGCGTAACCGCAGTGATATCCTATTCAGCCGCAGGCCCACCTCAGCATCCTCATTTCGGCGGAGTAAATCTGCCTTTCGTAGCTCTTGTTCAGGGGCCAACACTCGCTGCCTTATAGCATCACAGTTCTAACGACTGTCTGGTACACCTTCCCTTGGGCGTTCTGGCACCTTCAATCTTAGAGGATTACAGTGGATCCTTTCATCCATGCATTGTTTATCCGTGCCTTCACTGCCTGATTCACATTATCATTTGAAGCCATAGCGCTCCCGAAGTATCGGAAGTGTTCCACTCTTTCGACGCTTTCGCCATTGCTCTCCATGATCGGCACAGCACCATCTTGAGAGCTTGGGAACTTGGACTTCTTAGAATGCAGCCGGAGCCCACCTTGTGCCAGGATTTCTTGCCACTTCTGCACCTTGGCTTGATGATCCGCTCTGCCATCCGTTATCAGGGCGACGTCGTCGCATGATCTTATTTGGCCCCTTCGATCAGTCCCTTTATCAGAGCATCTGGGGTCAGCAGAAATAGGAACGGGCTCAGAGCTGATCCTTGGTGCACCTCAACTGTAAAGTTCACCTTCTTTGCGAGGCCTTGTGGGGTGCGTATAGCTGCCTTAACCCCACCGTGTATGGCCTTTACCAGAACTTCTGGCACATTTCGTTTCCTAAGCGATCTCCACAGAACCGTTCACGCTAGGCGGTCGAACCCCTTATCCAGGTTGAGGAAGGCTAGGTAGCAGGGTCGGCGCTTTTCTCGATACTTCTCCACCACTTGCCTTGCGATGAGGATGGCATCCGTTGTTGACCTTTCGGGCATAAATTCGACCTGCCCTGGGAGATCGGAGCCAGCTCTCGCAGTTTTGAGTCGACCAATCGTTCGGGCTGCTGAGCATGAGCAGTCAACTTGATGCCGCGGTAGTTGGAGCGACCCATCGCGTCACCCTTCTGCTTGAGGATGGGGACGATAGCAATTGTTCTCCAGGTATCTGGCATCCTTCCATCCTTTATCGCGTGGAGGAAGTGGATGAGCCAACTTAACCCGTGCTCTCCAAGCGCTTTCCGAACCTACAAACGGACCAACCGGCATTTCGACCCTCATCTTCCCAGTGTACGCCGAGCCTTATCCTCTGTCCAGAGTGCGATGGGACCCGCTGTGGCCTCTGCCTGGGAGTTGGTCTTGTGGGGGAACTCCTCATTCAGAAGCCCTGTGAAGTACTCCTCCCACCTCCTCCGGATTTCGGATGGCTCCCTCAGGATGACGCCGTTGCTGCTTTTTACACTCTTACCCATCCCGATATCCTGAGTAGCCCAATGCCGGGCTTCAGTCTAAAGACGAACTTCTCTGCGGTTTGCTGTCCAGCTATCCGTACAAGGCGTCCATCTCCGTATTAATCGCCTTGGCGCCGGCAGCCTCTTGCAACTCTTGTAGGCAGCAAGGTCCTCAAAGCTCCGTGCCCTGTGCCAACGCTTTTAGGCTTCCTTCTTCCGCTTTACGACTCGCTGGACCACTCGTTCCGGAACCATGGTGCCTTGTCTCCTCTAAATCCACTTCGGTTTCACCCTGCGCCTCCTTGGCGCATCGTGGGTTAATCTCGTGCGTGGCCCCAGTTTGCTGCAGAGGCCCTTTAAGATCTGAAAGACCAATTTGATTATGCTGCTTGAGGTGGCTCTTCTCTGACTGGTGCAACCTCCACCACGGATTCTTCTTTCGGCCCTTACATTTGTCTTCTTGAAAGCCAATCTGTCGCCAGCGAGTACCTTGATGTCCTTCACATTTCTAGGGAATTTTTTTTACAAGCGCATAGTTGATTTCCGTTTGTCGCTCTCCACTATGTTACCTTCTGAGTCTCCCCCTTCGCGAAGAACGTGCTGCAGATTGCCAGATCGTGTGCCGTAGCCAGGTCTAAAACCCTCTCTTCCTCATCGTTCCACGATCCTACCCCTCCACTTCCCTGCACCCTTTCCATTCCTCTTCTGTCACTGCCGACGGGTGAAAATCCAGTTGGGGGCACTCCACATCGAGTTCTTCGCTACTTAAGATAGGAATGATGCGCTCATGATACCTCATCAGATCATTTCAGATTTACTTTCGATAACTGTCGGTGTCCTGTGGGAACACCTCGAGATGCTTTCATATCTGTACCTGCCATGGTCCAAGAAAACGGTCCTGGACAACGGGGACGGACACTCTACCTTAGTTCAAGGGGGAGTTACCACGTGTAAATAATAAATAATTGGGCAGGAAGTGGGCAAAATGCGTGGATTTTGGGACACTCACCGGTCTTTATCAAATGTACACCACAAAGGAGCCATTCGCATGTTATCCTATACTTGTGATAGAGAGTCCGGAGAGTGCTCTACAGGATTAAGGATAAGATAGCAAGGAGTGGTCCCCCCTAACTGGATTTTCACCCTGCCGATCGTTCAGATCACCTGGCAACAGGCAGTGGTAGTCTCTTCGTGAGTGAGTGGAAATCGCTTTGGTGAGGTAATCGCTGTCCGGAATCGCTCTGATGGCATCGTCCAGACTTATGTAGAATTCGCCTTTTTCACTCTCACGGCATCCGACCTGTGGTGTGGTAGAGCTCGACACCTTCCCCAATTTCGCTGGCCTTAGCACATTTCCATCGCATCTCCTGAAGGCATATGCCTTGGATGTTCCTGTGCATCACCAGATCAGCAACCTCTCGGGACCTTCCAGTTAGCGACCCTACGCTTAAAATCCCAATTCGAATTAGCTTTTTTGAGCGAATGCATTCGCTCTTCGTTAGCTCTCGCATAATGACCACGGAACCCGGGAGGGGGTTTAGCGCACCACTTCCGGGTGACGTCCTAGCTTTATGACTGGTTCCTTTACTGACTTGAGCCACGTTGAGCGTTACGGGGTCTTCATCAGCCGGCCTGTCAGCCTGGGCCTGACACTGGTTCTAGAACCATTTTCGCAATTTCTGCAGAGCATGGCTTTTGAGCCTTGGCAGGGATCGAACTCGCGGTTTTTCAGAGGTGCAGACATAATCCTACACTCTCAACCACTCGACCATCCCTGCCTACCACTTTTTCATGAGTACCGCCTGGAATCGTCTACAAGCGAAGCTACTGAAAGATTAGTTAACGATGGGCGAGAACACTATCTCTCTAGCCACTGTTTGTCGCTGGTAAAATCGGTTCAAACACGGCGCTTTTCACTTCAGGATGATCCGCACTCCGGACATCCCATCGCATTCGATATCGATGCTGTGCGCGAGCCCGTTCAACAGGATCCTAGGCAGTGTGCCCGGTGTTTGGCAGAGCTCTTCTGCTACGCAAAACGGCTATGTTAAGACATCTTCATGAGCTCGAGTAGACTTGGAAATATGGATCTTGGATCCCACACTAGTTGAGCTCGCAACAGCTCCGAAAGCGACCCGATATCGCTGCGTTTCTTTTGACTTCACCTTGGACTTTCGACTGACTTTCAAACCTGGTGACTAAGTTCTTTTGTGGAATGTAAGAGGAGTTGTGCACTGGGTGCTATTACCTACGGAAGCAACCGTCATCGGTGAAGTTTACAGTCAATAGCTCGATTGCGTCGCAAGCATACTGAAAGAAAACAATACTTTGCCATTTTCTTTATGACAACGCCCGAACCCACATTGCGAGGGGAAGTTCAGGAAAAGTTAGGGACATCCGGATGGACGATTCCTCCACACCCATCTTATAGCCCTTACCTCGCTTCAACGGATTACTACTTATTCCGCTCTCTAGCTAACTTCCTTGAGAGGAGATCCTACGCTAACGGACATGATCTCAAATCTGACATCCAATCTTTCTTCGACCACATGCCAGTGAGGTTCTACGAGAGAGGTATCAAATAGCTACCACGCGTTGGCAGCATGTTGTTATTAATTGAGGTTCGTATTGGTATTGAATAAATATACAACACAAATAAGAAAATAATAAAATAGAAAAGCAGCCCAAGTCTCTCAAAAATTATGGATCGATCTAATAGCTATGCGATATCTCTCTTATAACATGCCCAGCGTTCTGTCTACAAAATGCCTAGTGCAATGTGCAAAAGCTTCCTTCAACGTGGATCCGGCAAGAAATTTGAGCAACGGACACAAGAAATCCAATACAAATAATCCTTGAAGGCGAGTTTCACGTTGAAGGGCAGCCAATTGGGTTTGAGTTTGAGATGGCCACTGATGCAGCACGCTAATTGGGCTGCGAGAAGGCTATGCTAGATCGCCAGGAGCATATCCTCCAATACCTACAAAATATCGAGGAGTTTTGTTTGTGCGGTGTCGCGCCAACGCGGCTATTTGCATGGATACTTGCTAGACCGGCACGTATTATGGCTCTGTGAACGTCGGGTGTTTCCTTTGCATTTGCCTATTCTGGGATTAGGCTTCCTTGCTATTGTAGTAGTATTGAGCGGGAATGGAATGTGCGCGCGTTGAGCTTTGCTCGCTTGCATGTGGCGCTAACGTCTGAAGCAAAACATAGAACACAAAAGTAAACATTGATGTTCTATCCGTCATTACTTACAACTCTGATTCCATTTCGCAGGAGGTGACGGATCTAGAATCAAAGAGGTATCGTGCCCGTCTTTGGAGTCTTCATTATTTCCAACTTATAGACATAAATGGTTCAAAATTGAATGAACAAAGTAGGGTAGGCTTAGGTGAGTTCGATGAAGACGATGAATTCTAAAAAATTCCATCACGGCAGCTCTCTTTGGCGGCAGAAGGGCAGCATCGGGATGCGATTTTCGCGACCTAATTTCAATTCTTAAGCGCCGTTCCTGAGTGTGTCTACTACAAGGTGGCCAAAATTATGAGGACACATATATTACGTCGTCAAAACGCATAGTAGCTCGATGAAACAAACCAATTTCCGGAAAGTGTTTGCCGCTCATATCACAAGCTGAAGCCAGATTAGGATTGGGTCCTGTCACATGCAGTTTGCACGAGCCTTTAAACAAAACGGAATGGAGCGTGCGCGGCACGCGACCAAAACGTGTCAAAGTTCTTTTACTATATCTGCTTTGCGGTCTTCAGGAGATAAAAATTTTCTGGGGGTTTCTATTTGCGCTTGTCTTTCAAGTGTAACATAAGGGATATCTACAATTACTCTAACGGTTATTTCTTGAAAGCAGTAAACTCGGAAAATATTTTTGCAGAATTTTCGCTTTATTGTTAAGAGCTCTGTCATGCAAAATGCTTAAGATAAAGCATTCGAGTGACTATAATATGTATACGACAAAGGTGGCAACTGGAAACTTCGGACTTCGTATTAAAACTTTGTATTTTTTCTTGCGTGATGGATAGTTTAGTCATTTCGAAAAATTCCTTCCGAGAACCCCTTGATGTCTCTCTAATTCACATATTGACTGCAGGATGCGAGAACTGAAGCGCATGTCATTGGCCGAACTCGTTCAGCAATGCACCGTGCATTTAAATCGGGTGCGACCCGCGATTCCCACTCACGAAGGGACTACCGTTGCCCTGACGCTTGTTGATCCCGGCACTCATGACACCCCTCCCCTTTTCGCCGGACCTAGACCTGCCCTCCTCCCCCTCAACTCCCCCCCCCGAACGCACGCCTGACCCTGATTTAAGGAGTATAGAGCGCATCTCAAGGTTATATGCTCAAAGCAGCATCTTCTTTTAGGAATCTTGTGTAGACCTGTTGAAACAACACCTCCAGATCAAACCTGTGGGATCACAGCAGACGATAGTGGACGATGCTGACAAAAAAATTTAAAAAAAAATGAGAATGACCATCTATTCATCCATCATTCTATCATAGAAACCTAGCCTCGGGATGAAATAGGTTTTGAAGAATATGTTCGAGAAAAATGTCTGCAATTCCTGTTTTCATAATCCAGCACTCACATTTTATTATTTTCAAATACTAAGGGTCGTCGTCGTCGATAAATAGGTAAGCCGTGGGCCTACCGGCTAGGGGGATGTATAAGTAACTTGTCCACTTTGCCAAAGTTTTGTCGAAACCTCGAATTTTTCTAGAAATTGGCCCCAGCAGCAACTTGTCTTTCTAAATGCAAATGCCACATTCGCTTCACACAGAAACAGTTGAACCACGCGCTACGGATGCTGACGCGCTATAACTCTACCTAGCAGCGGGCAAGTTGGACAAAATCTCGGAGTCAGTGATCCCAAACTCATCAAAAGACAAATTAAGATTGACCGTTGACGAAAAAGTTATGTATCACTTCTAAGAAATGCTCAGGTCAGTCACGAAAACGCAAAGAGAAAAGGCCCAGCAAGATTTGATTCCCCGACCTTCAGATTGCAAGCTCATCGCTCTGACCTCTGGGCCATCAACGAAAACTGATATTCCGCTATGGTTTCCTTGAATGCCGCTAGTGCTGAGACGAGCTGCTGACTGTGTTAAACTATGTGGGAAACAAAAAACCTCTGCATCTCCGTTCAGCGAATCGTTTGGCAGATGGGGAGCAGGTTTGAGATCAGCGACCGAACCCATACACCGTGATGCGTGCCTCATTTCATGTGGCCACTTGAACTCATCACCCTTTCCTGGTTGGAATAATACCAATCTTTTCCTCACAACATCATGTCCCGCAAGAACGTGGAGGAAATTGTTCACAACGAAGTAACCTGACCAAATTCATTGACGCTTTCACAGTCTTGCGTCAGTTACCTTAGATTTTTCATTTTTGAAGATCTAACAGCGACTTTGTTTTTGTCATAATGTAAGGAATTGAAATGGAAAGTACTTGCAAAATTCCAGCGGGCAAAAATAAATTGTAGCGGGAAAACTTAAAAGGAAAAATTTACGCAGAAAAGGCAACCCATTTCAAATTACTTAGCGATGATGAGTTATACACTAATAAAGGAAAAACCCTAGGAAAGGGCATAGAACCCGAGAAGTGGAACCCCATGCTTTCCCTTTGATCTCGGCATTGATGCGACTTCCATCGCTGTGCCCTCTTCAACATGACGCTCTCTCTGCTATCTAATCACTTCCTGCAGATAGATATGCGGCGAGTGATTCGATAGACTGTGGGCGTGCAGTGGCCCGCCGCGCCAAGATTGACCTTACTAGGTTAACGAGGTCAACTTCTTCGGTGCCAACTGCGCTTCAGTCCGCACCCTCAGGAGATCCACCTATGTCCCCATCAGTCAATTATC
>KZ348955.1:7048-20305 GCA_002352805.1 Teladorsagia circumcincta | reverse complement strand
CGCAATCTTGCCAATGGGAAGCCCAAAGGAGGCATTTTTCTGGGAAATAGGGCCCTTTGAGGAGAATATTACTTGAGTGGGTAGTAGACATTGGTTGACAACTCACTGGTCTGACATGAATATCCAGGGACGAACGTTACCGAAGAATGCTGTTGATTGTTTTCCAGCGGGATCAATGACTAAATTTTTGATACTGTTCAAGACTTTTGGAATGCACCATGCAGTTAACTATAATTCGGTATTATAGAGACAGTTGACGTAGTACTTGATTATGACTTGAAGATGAAGACTGGCTTAAAGGCACAGTCTTGTCTGAGCGTTGCTTTACCTATTTTTGCGGAACCTGAAGCTTGGCATCTCCAAGCGCGATCAAATCAGATGAGCTGCGATTCCGGTAAAATTGTTAAGGCGTCTTCAGTAATAATACCTGCTCATGAAATGTTTACCATGCAACGGTCGAGGAAATCATAATCAAAGACAAAGTCTAGTGTTTCGTTAAGGCCGTAATTGTCCCTCATTCAGCCGTGTGAATTCTGGAATGAAAATGAGCTCTCTGCTACTAGCGGAACATTTTCATCCATTTAAATCTGCAGAGACGGCGAATGCAGCTCTACCTTCAACCAGTAGACCACGTTTGAACCCAGCAAACCAGTATCAGGCCGGCGGCTCTTTCATTGCACACTTAAGAATTCAACAGACCGAGTAAGAAATGAAGGCGAGCCGGTGGCAGCGATTTGCCAAGGCGCCGGCGCCATCATGGGTTGGTTAGTTTTTAAACGGCTGACAGGCACGAAAAATCGCCATTTGAAGTGTTTATGCCTACAGAACAACAACGAAGCTTCAATCTGATCGAAGTAAGGAATTCTATGCTGGATTCTTCAAGGAGGGCAGTGCTGTAGAGGAGCCTTCCAACGACTTTCTGCTTAGACATACATACATCCGACCGATGTAATCGCTCTAAATTAATGAGTTTTTGATTTTGAATCCATCGTAAACTTTTGACAAAAATTGTTTCCAATAAAGATAAAGGCTACAGGCACTTTGCGTTGTTAAAACGCTCTTTAGTATGCGCCATGCATTCGACAACTGTTCATTGATGTAGTGGTATTTGAACACACATTTGTTCTTAACAGAAACGACTCGATACGACGATAAATTTATTTTTTCGTCTATGATATTTCGGCTGCTGTTTTTCTGTGGCCGCTGTGTGAATTTGATCGTAATGATGCTTGGTTAGGACAAGCACCTTGTCCAAAATGCAATCGTAGCTTTATTCACTGCCCATTCACTTCATTCTCGGAAATGGAGTGGTGTAATGGGATAACCTAACCATTTTATTGTTAGCACTTCGGGCCATTCTAGCAGTCAAATTCAGCTGAGTAGAACTCACTTGGCCACTTTGTCCTTGGTATAAATCCAGTTTTGCTTCGCGTTACATTTCACCAAAGCAGTTACCGTTTTTGCTTCAAATCCTCCACCAAACTGCTTGTTGAACTTTAAGACAAAGATTGAGTTTCTATGGAAAATCGATACGTTTGAATATTTCCCACCTCCATGGAAGCAGTTGTACCGCCGGCCGGTGCAGTACAGATCACATGCATTCGTCTACACCCTGCTGCTGTATTCGTCAGCATCCTGCAAGGGCATTGATTGGTATTGATCGGTAAATGAGGATCTACTACTACTGTTTTTTCTTAAGGACTGTTTTTAGGGGTACGGACCCCGCTCAACATCGTTTTTTTGCCGAATTATTTTTCCCACAGGATTCATAGCCCTTACTTTACAGATAGTTCAGTTTTACCATTGTGCAAGTCTTTCATTCGTTCATGTTGCAGGAAATGTATTAGGTGAGGGCGTTTCTTCCCATTCATGCGAAAGCTTCGTAAGGTATCGTGGCGAGTGCGGGTCAGGTGATTCAAATTGTGGCGTGCATGGGAGAGCGGCGTCGCGTGTGGTGGCGTTGCAGCTGCCCATTCCCGATTACCCACCTATAGCTACCTCACTGATTGAGCAGTGGATGACGATACGTTGAACCAAAAGGTTTCTGAGTGCTATATTCCTTTTTTCTCGTCTGCCCCTTCCCTCCCTCTCCCCACCCTAGTTTGCTTCTCCATGGGACTCCACACAGGAGCAGGCAATAAATCAATTGTAGCACATTTGGTTCGGCTATAAAAGGAGGGTACCGTACGTACAAAAAGACTGACGGCACAAGTCGCGATCGAAGGGGTGTATTATTTCGTTTGAAAATGAGGCAAGGGGGCGAAGAATACGGCTAGGAAATCATAGAGAGCACTGAAATTGAAAGCCTCGTTTTGTGATGTTGACGACCGCGGTACGACGTAGAGACGCAGTGCGGCGAGAAGAGAGTGTCTACGAGAGAGCACGCCGTACAAGAGGGTGCAGACATTTCATTCGTTGTGAACGAGTCAAAGTGGCAGCGTTCACAACAGGGACGCCTTCAGCGCCCTTGTCGCGTAGCTTCAAGTGTGATAGTGTCACGACCCTTCTAGAGACGCTGTCACCTAGGCCACGGATAGAATTTTGCTTTGAGGACATAATCGTGACCCATCCCTCCAATTGTGAGGGATTAGTTTGATTTTGAAGTACTGCGGTAGGTAGATAGCTGTTCGGAGTCTCTGCATAGCCTGATGTATGACTACTGGCTTTACTAGATGGGTAATATTAGACTTATGTCACAACTTCAGCAAACAGTCATCTGACATCAGTTATCTGATAGTACGAATTTATTTGACTTAACAGTACACGAGGTTGATAATGTGATTCCGGTGGCTAACGTTTCGGCGATATCGCCTTCTCCGGAGTCTAGGCCATCTGATAAATTCTAACCACTCACTTCACAGTTGGCTTGACTGTTCCTGCGCCACTGGCTGGAATCAGTGTGACCTTTTTCGGCATGCACTTCCCACATATGGCTGAAATTTTGTACGTATAATCACAGACAAAGAATGTATTCATAAAATTTATCTACATAAGCAGGGCAATCAAAGGATAAGGGCGTCGCACTGTCCTGATCATATGTCAACCAACTCCACTACTGACAGTAAAGTATGAGAGGGGTTCCGTTCCAACGTAAACATTGTATAGAACGAAGAAATAATATTCGCTCCAAGAAAACATAAGGAAATATTCCACAGATGGGCTCGCATGTAAATTGACGTTCGATAGGAAGGCTTGCAGAAGTGCGGTCCTGCATAGCCAAGGAATACGTCAGGCCATGCCCACGGTGTAGCAAAGTTCTGTCGAAGACAGGCTTCATGAAAGTGAATTTTGCTTCATTTTGCAAATCGAGTGTCAGGAACATCGATCCCTTTTTTCCAGGGGCACTTACGACTGATAATAATGATAGGCTACACGGACCGCACTGCAAATCAGAACTACGATACGAAAACAGTATAAACAAATAGCACGAATGAGCACATATCAGATACTGTCGGAAGCTAGGCGAGCACGACTAGGTCTCGGGAAAAGGTGCTGAAGGGTTGGCAGAGCCTAAGGCTTTTCAGAGTAAAGGAAATACAGGGGGGGGGGGAGTGCGAAAAAGACATTTTGCCTATGTCGCACTTCGGCACTTTTTTCTTCACAGAGATTGCCGTCATTGATGGAAGTTCTTCGGCAAACTATTCCCCATATGTCCCTCTATGAGTAAACTCAGGCCCTTATTCACAACCCTCACGGTCTTCAGAATATGACGTCATTTGTCATCGTTGTCAAGCTCAAGGTGGCCTACAGTAACTGCTTCAGCCTGGAGCTATTACATAATTTCTTGAATCTACAATGTTGGATAGACTCCAGGGGACACCAGTTCTATCAATGCAAACCTCCTCGGAGCCCGCTTCTATGAAACCATCGTAATGGTACACGATCCGTCGAGGACTCCATTGCGCTCGACCACTACTGCATCATGTTTCCGGGAGCAAATTTTTCTGATGTCGTCCACGTAGATGACGACTATGAAGAATTTCTCATGAAGTGAAATGTGGTCTTCAATTGTAAGTTTAGGGCACTTGCTCTGAATTGAGCGAAGGGTTAAATCCGTTTGACTACGGAGACAAAATGTTTTTTATAGCCCCCTCCCCCCTGTAAATTGGGAGCAGTGACAATAATTAGTGGCCTAAGGTGCCCAATGCACGGGTGGGACTCACCTAAGTCGGCAATATATGAGTATGTAAACATACAATTTTATGGCTTGAAATGATTAATGGATAAGCAAAAACTCACGGACTGGCTTCTTCGTGGTGGCGGACTAAAAGAAACTGAATTCGATGAGATAAAAGTTTAGAGCCGACGAATCTCTTACATATTCACAATACTTTTAAATAAGCATGTAAAACTAGCGTAGAAATTCTAATTATAGACATCTAATTCAGTGGAAATGTTTTTTTTGTAAGGCTCCGGAATTTGGAGTTGCTGCCACACCTCGCAGGGAATGATCAAAAAGAGGGGTTGAATACTGCTCCGGTCATTTGAATTCACTCAACCTTTATGGTCGGTAAAGCCCAACAGGCCTATAAGTTCATATGCAAAAACGATTATTACTCAAAGTTGAGTGCGCGGCGCAATCCAATATCGTTGACCATTTCTCGTTGATCTTCTGCTATCTTCTCTTATCAGCGAACAATAAAAAAAATGCATTTTGAAATCAAAATCACTTACCGAGACAGTGGCGACGAATATGACAAGTAGCACGAACTGTAATTGCCTGCTCATTATAACGTAGGCTGTCTGTGGGAATGGAACGATCATCGCTCTTATAACCAAATCGGTCTGTAGTAATCTTTATAGTCGTTGGCCACTGGTCGCCTGCTACCCCGATAGTGAATTAATTTTGAGGCTCACCGGATTTATCGAAACGAACAGCTCTCCCTAAACCCCGCAGAGCACATAAGTCAGGAAGAACGGTCACACGAGAACATCATTATCCTTGTTTGTGTGACAGATTGCAACGCTCCATGGCGGCACAGTTTTTGTTGTATAAAGAGGTTGGAAATAGCTGGCACTGTTTACAGCTGGAAAATAAAATTGTTTAAAGGCACGCTCCGGGATTAGGCACGCCCACCTGTTCCATCCCCTAAAGTAGTAGACAGGTGGACCAGGGTTGATGTCCCGCCCCTTTTGTGGCTTATAAATGCGAGACACAGGCAGTAGAAGCTCGAACGACCCGCAAACCACACCTACACCTACCTACCGCTCGCAAGCCCCGCCTTCCGCTGCCGGCTGCCACGCTGACGCCGCAAGAATAGCGCACCACGGTTGTGGCAGCGTTATCATTGCGGGGATTGTACGACATCTAACCCTTTTGGTGATGCGAGGAAAGTGGTAAGATCCCGCCCCCTCTCCACACCCATTTTATCGCGGAGCTTGCCTTTAAGTCTCCATGTCGTCCTTTCTTGAAACCTCGGCATTTGATGTTGAATGTACTGCAATAGATCTCATCAATAAATACTGCTTTAGATCATCTCCAGGCCTCTGAAGAAGACGAAGTGGTCGAAACGTAAGGCCAGTAAATAAAGATTCCATCTTAAAAACCTCGTTTGGCACACAGTACTGAAACAATTGCAGTACATTCAACATAAAATTGATTAAGTCAAATTTATCAGGATTTCCCAATTTTACGTTGCCTAGAGGATAATCAGGCGTCAAAAATGACCCTTTGACCATTTCGTGCTGTCTGCGCTCTCTTAACTGCAGTCAGTCACTGCCACTCAATTCCTTTGCTTGGCCCTAAGGCTTTGGCCGCGCTGTAACCAAGAGATCCATTCAGTGTCAGCCCTTCCGACGACAGTTAGTAGCGATTAGTGATTGGATTGATAAGCTCGAAGTAAGGATGCAAGCAGTGCTAGCCAAGTCCGCAAGTCTCGGGTGGAGGACACAATCGACGCCCATTTTCTCCTGTCAGGAGGGCTATAATGATCTAATACATGCTTGTCATTTCCGCAGACAAGTGTCAATGATGTGGTTGGCTTTGTGAAGGCTCAAAAAAGAGCAGGTTCCAGCGGATTACCGGGCGTTTTGGTGCATCATCTTATAGGGGAGCATTCCTGAGCTAGTTGCAAAGAGCGCGACCCCCCCCCCTTATCTGATTACGAGTCTTCCAAATTACACCTGTTTCAGAAGTTAAATCTAAGTAGTGATCTCCCTACGGTGAACGCTTTATGTCTTTTGGTGTCCAAGAGGAAGCAAAGTATGGCATATCCTTGGATATCCGGTCAGTGCATGTGAAATTATCTATTTTTCTTAGATCAAATGAGCTTCATAAAACTTTTCAAGCTGTTTAGCAAGCCATGCGTGAAAAACGGTGCTATCGCAAGGTACGTACGGGGGTATTGTAGTGACGATGCATCCAAAATCTCCAGGAACACGGGATTATGCCTTAGGCTGGCGAGGATCAAATCCAGGATGCGTGAACAGTTTTCATTTTCCCCGATGTTCGTGGCCCTCCCAAGCTTAGCCCTAGAGGGCGCCCCGTATCTTGCGATAGCGCCCGTAAAAGTCATTTATTCCATGTCCGTTATGCAGAACGAGTTTTCCAGTCTCTTGCTGTGTCGTATTTTGTACTCAACAATGTCAATGACGTCGTAGTCGACCATCGAATTCGCTCTCTGCGGGGTTCCGGGAACTGTTGGCGCCGTAATTTCGTTGAGTTGCGAACGCGGCCTCGCTTTCGAGGCGGCCAAGAACCACTAGACAAAACCCCAGCATGTTCAAAATCATTGTTTCTGATATTTGCTACACTCAAAGCGGGCGTACTGCTGTGCTTAAGCGGGACGATAGACTAGTAGAAGAGGAAGGTTCCATGCTGAGTGCTGCTATGCGGCCTGCATTTTGAAACACTTTGGCTTACAGTGACGTGAATTTAGAGGCAGGTGACACGATAAACTGCAGTTCGGAAAGTGAAAGTATCTACTTGAGGAAAGACAGGTATCTAGAGAATAGGTATTTTGCTGCGAGGGCTATTTTTGTAGCGCTATACAAAACCTCAACCCCGATGCACAGTTCCTTTTGCGGCTGTACACGCCCACTGCTTCGCTACCCCAGTTGCTGGTCTCTCGCTGCCTGACTCTCGCCTTTTTTAGAGGGGCATAGCAGAGCATTCACGTTGATCTGATCTCGCCCAATGCAGACGTCAGCGGAGAGAACAATGATCATCTTTCGCGGGATAAGCTGTCTCCCTTAGCATTTCTTTTCATTGCTGCCAGAGCCAACGTCTGTGTATGACAGTTGTGACTTTCACACTTTTGGAATGAATGTACCCCTTTGATTTGGATAGAATTTCGGATGAACAAAATTACTCTGCGTTAAGCCATACACTTGTGTTTAGTTGGATTTTCCAAAGCGGTGCGCTCA
This sequence comes from Teladorsagia circumcincta, assembly GCA_002352805.1. NCBI lineage: Eukaryota > Metazoa > Nematoda > Chromadorea > Rhabditida > Trichostrongylidae > Teladorsagia > Teladorsagia circumcincta. Next base: position 12,940 of record KZ348955.1, on the reverse strand, counting down.
ACCTGTACATAGCGTTTGAATCCTACAAAAGCAGTGCGAGGCCACCTGTAAATGATCCTATTCATTGAACAGCTCAGAAAGATAGCTTGGCGAGCCGTAGTCAGCAGGAAATGTAGATCCCACCACCACTGGGTTTATGCCATGAATGGCTGACCAAGCAAGAGAAATTTGGTATCTCAATTGTTTATGCTTATAACAATTATAGTTATGCCTAATTTGATCAATGTGAGGCGCTATAATGAATTTCCGATAGCTTAGGTGCTGGTTATCGTCGTAGCGACCTTCTTCCTATACATACATGCATCCGACCGACGTAATAGCTCTGGAATTATGCATATTTATGTTCCTGAATTCAGCGTGAAAACTGTGACAGTAAGTCGTTTCCAATATGATCAAAGGCTAGAGCGCTCGGTGATACTCGTTCTTTTTTGGGATGCGCCACGCACTCACACTGCGCACACTAATGTAATGGTATTTGAATGCACGTTTTTCCGACGTAAGCGACGCGCTAATCGATGCTTTGAAGTCATTTATTTATTTGTTAATTGCGTGGCGCTTTGTTTAGAAAAGTACGCATTCAAATGATGTTGACAATGACGCGATGTGATGTTGAGTAGAGCTCAAAGGCATGGTGTTACTCTAAAAAGAAAGTGAGAGAAGCCAAACGCCTTTCTTTTCCTTTCGGGATAGGCTCAAGAATTGAGGTCTTCTTCTGCTCATATTGAAAGGGCCAAGCGAAGCTGTGTGATAGGAATTGAAGCGACATACAAGCAGGCCAAAATCACGAGATTGGCGAAACTCGAAGACCGGAAAACGGAACATCTCCGGCAAGCAAATGCTGCCATACGACAATCTACCCTCTCACCGTTGAAGCAGTAATGGAGTTTTCATAGTTGGCGATCGTACGTGCGATCAGGCGATTAGGCGAGTAGGCGATAAGGTAAGGATACGTATTGATCTGTTGCTCCGCCCATTGAGCGATCGCCTACACGCCTAATCGCCTACTCGCCTACTCGCCTACTCGCCTACAACGTCCTATGGGCGGAGCAATGTAATCAATACGTATGTAGTCTTCACCGCCTAATCGCCTGATCGACTACTCGCCTACTCGCCTACTCGCCTCATCGCCTAATCGATTCGTATATTTTTCTCATAGAGAGATCGCCTAATCGCCTACTCGCCAACTATGAACACTCCATAAAATACAGTTCTGCATTTCGACAAACTCACTTTGAAACACCATCCTTTGTGAAAATCCAGTTCTGTTTAGCGTTACATTTCAGTAATGCAGTGACGGTTTTTGCTTCGTATCCTCCACCAAATTGCTTGTTGAACTGTAAAAAACACCGATTTTCATGAAAATAGCAATAATTCTCATATTTCGTACCTCCATAGAGGCTATTGTGGCGCCGGCCGGTGCTGTACAGATCACATGCATGCGATTACAGCCGGCAGCTGTATTCGTTAGAACCCTGAAAGAGCATAGTTTAGTATTGATTGGTGGAAAATCTATAACTCTTGCTATTTTTTAGATAAGCGCGTGTTTCACCTAATGGATCTCATTTTAAAAAGCTGCATAACTGCACAATATTCTGAGCCATGCTCTCGCTCTGTGGTGCAGGCAATGTAGCGATAGCGAATATCCACACACATAGAACAATTTGAGAAGGTCGCAGGGGCAACCGTCCATCGGCAGTGTTCTAACAAAGGGGTCGTATTTGGGAATTTCGGTTGGAAGAGCAGTCGTGATTGAGTGCGAATTAGGTTCGGCACGAGATCTTCCGGTGAAGCACCGCTTTCGCCTCTTGTCGTCGCAGTGTAAGTCTCCTGACACATCCTCCAAAACCAAAACCTCTCACATACACATCCTCACGACTGTATGGCTACATAACCAGCGAATAATCTGAGCCTAGTTAAGGTTTGAGCAGCAGCCGAGCTGTTGCCTCTGCCTTTATAATTAATCCACCTACTCACTTCCTAGTTGGCGTTACAGTTCCTGCTCCATTGGCTGCGATCAAAGCCACTTTTGCTGGTTTACACTTTCCACATAGAGCTGAAAATATGCATGTTCAATCACATTTACAATAGAAGGAGAAAACGATAGATGTACTCAAAGAGATGAATGAAAACGAGGTGGTCCAATTCGTTCGTTCGTTTACGAAACTTCTCTATTTGCAACGAAAAATCTTGCCAAGAGTGCTGATCAATTCTATGGGACCATCGAAGAAAATGAAAAAATAAATGTGTCAATAATAACATGGTGGTGGTCACGTTTCCTCCCAGCTCCTTGAAGTCCCGACAAAGAAATCAAAGTTTGAGATGTAGAGGTTTTACGGGTGAATTGCGCAATCGATTCCGAAAGTTCGCCGTGCTACGAAGACCACTCGAGGCGTTGCTCATTTTTCAGTGAACCAAAGCGTATCGCGTCCGGCATGAATACGATGATACTTTTCGTCGGTATGATTTATTCGCAAAAAAAAAGAGAGCAACAAAGGAGATTTTGCAGGACATGGAAAGACTTTCGCTCCCTTATCTGTGACGTTGTCACTTTGTACAATGTCCGGAGATACGAAAGGTATTTGAGAATTTACCCATTCAAATATCAAATAACTCAAAGTAGTGAGCTGCTTATAAAAAAAGTCAAAACTCACGGACGGCCTTTGTCGTCGTAGCTGGTTTCTTCGTCGTGGTCACGGGCTTTTTGGTCGTCGTCGCTGGCTTCTTCGTCGTGGTCGCGGCCTTTTTTGTCGTGGTTGCCGGTTTTTTCGTCGTGGTAGCTGACTAAAATAAAGCAGGTGTGGTACGGCGAGAAACTTTCGCTGCTGCAACGCCTGCTGTAAACTTCGTGATGCACAGACAGACTCGGTGTTCATACGAAGCAGTGGTGTAGAAGAAATGTTCTACTCATTTTCACATACCAGTTTTGACCCTCGACAGGAGCCGGGGCTTGCTTTTCCCTGCGTGCGCTCAACCGTTTCCACCTATGAGGTGGACACCTTGTAAGCGAATGAGAATGTAAACTTAGAAAAAAAAAGGTCTCCTGTAAGAGGACTTCATCGCAATCATGACACCAAGTTGATGAATGACACTGTTTTAAACCTCGAATTCGCTGGTGGCTGGCGCACTCCACCCTACCCACCTGCCTGCTATTTTGCAGCCCTTTAACTGCCACTGCTGCACCATGTGAATTGCCGACGCTTGCTCCCTGGGTGTTCAAGAAGCGTTGGGGGAGGCTCTATGCTACCATGAAACGTGGCTATTGCAAGAAGTGTGGGATTCCTAGCTTAGTTAGCTGCGAGGTGTTCCTATCACAGTTCTTATCACACGTTCGGGCATTCTGCTGACCGAGAAACAGCTTTACATATAAACTTGATCCCGCGGCTAAGCATGTCTGCAGTGCAGACTCCACAGCAGAAGCGTCGACCGCCTTCAATAAACCTGATAGGCAGGGGCACATAGTGATAACTGATAACTGATGAGTGATAGTTGCAATTAGTGGCACCTAACAAACACAACTACAACTGGGTAGTTATTTCCTTGGGAAACTGTTGAATTGTGGAGCTCGTCGTCATTTGCCTTGTAAAGTCTGCAGTGGACACAAACCTGGCCGCTGGGTTCAAAGGGTGCATACACACGCATCAACAAGCAGATACTCCTGAGGTTACTATACGAGGATCTGGTAAAGCAAGACCTTGGCTATGTATAGCATTGAGTGTACAATTATAATCGCTGCTCCCTGTAGGTCACTGAATAGGCCAAACATGGGCTGAGAGTGCCACTAGAGTACTGGATGGAGTCTCGTCCACGGCGCATTTAAACCCCCACTGCTGTTCTCCAGCCCATTTTACGCATTTTCTTTTGTCACCATGGGAATGAGAACATTTTCAGAGCCACATTCACTTACCAGAACGCTGTCGACAAGTACGATAAGTAGCAAGAACTGCAGGGATCGGTTCATCATCGTGCACGACAGTGACTGTGTGAATGAAGTTATCAGCACTTTTATGGTCAGACTTGTACTGTAGTAATCGGCATCGGCATAGTCGTTGGCCAATGGTCGCTTGCTGCTCGAAACTGATTTAATTTTGAAGCTTAGCGGAATTAATGGGGCCAATGATTCTCCGTGAACCCTGCATGCCGCGTAAAGTCACGAATAGCTGCCGCATGAAAAATCACTGACCCTGGTGGTGATAAGCCCCGTGTCGTTGATCAATCTGGTAGTGGGCGCCATGAACCAGACCTCTACTTCGTATTTCAGAAGTTTTTGAATGTCACTATAGTATTGGGTATCGAGTAATGGGTTATGAGCATGACTTTCGTCTCAGGAGGAACTCGAAACACCTTTCGCCTACGCGGCGATTGCGCTAGAAGTTTTGCGAATTGGGCATCATTTTACCCTCGCTCAGCCTTTCATGACCCTGTCATGTTTTCGAACCTCCCGGGTCCAGAAGAGCTCAGGTGTTCATCAGGTAAGTTTGGCCCCGCTCCAGTGATTTTCGATGAGTCATGAATATGTATTACGGTGGATCGAACTGGACAGCCAGTTTAAGCCGTTAGTCACGGCGCCCCTCCTCGCCTGGCTATCTCCTACTCCCATTAGCAGCACTCTGGGTTTGAATCTGAATTTCCTGAAGTTTCCCAATAGTTGTAGGGGCGCTTCTGCGAATTCAAATAAGGCAAAATGAGGACACTCTGTTCCATATCCGGTGTTTGGATAATTGGTGCAAGAGATGTGATCGGGGGTGGACCGTCGGCTCCCGACGAGGCTTGCTCTGTAAGGGATCCTGCAGCAGCTTTTCCGGTTCCTAATTAGGGGGTAAAGGCGTGGCGCCACTAGATGAAGCGATTATGGAACCATTTACCGATACTCTTTTGAACCAGTTTGGGAAAGCAAAAGAGGTTGCGCATTATTATTCAAATGTTTGATATCGTGAGGATGATCCCATGAAAGCTATTTATTTCATTGGCTGCAAATTGATATACCAAACATGAGTGCAACGGTAGAAAGCATTCACTTTGATAGCAGCTAACTGTCAATGGATCAAATTTTAAAACCGCTCTACTTAGGGTTCAATTTTGCTGCTCGAGAATGTCCAATGTGTTGCTCCCATTGCCTGACACGCCACAGAAGTTTTTTGAACAATAGGCGAGTTCGTGGAGCATCAGAGAGTCAATGCTTTCCCGAGGAATCCTTTCAGCAGATACTCGTAAAATTTGGTTACTAGATTTCGGACCAACAAGAAGCTGAGGTAATTTTTGGCCTAATGCCGAGTAGGCCGGACAATTGGTGAGCAGGTGAGCGGGTGGGCGGCATGGAGCCAAGAGAAACAATAAATAGATTCCTAAATTTTTAATTCATTGTCAAAAAGTTGTGGCACCAGAAAACTGCTTATTGTACGCATGCGATGGGGTAGAAACATCTACTGTATTGTTAACCCCCATAAGCCCTTGTGTGTCCGGTTCTCTCACCGAAGGTCACTGCTTTATATTTTTTATTCTAGACAGGATCCACAAAATTGCTAGTGCTTTTTTGCACGGTCATTCAACTCCAACTGCCAGTGGCTTGGCTGCAAAAGTCGCCAAATACCACCAAAAACCATAATTCAGAAGGGGTTTGAAAAAGGTAGACCTAATCAGGTCATTAGGCATTTAAGACTTTTTTCAAGCTCGCAGAGCTTCTCAGTTCTGTGTGTGGTTTGCTTATTTTACTGTGCGTGATTCAATTTAGGGCGCTCATCCAGGAGGGGGGGGGGGGGCATCCAGTGGCTGCCCTCACCCCCCACACTTCTAGACTGGCTACACTCCCCTGGCGCATGGGTCACACTAAGCGAGGGACCCGTAAGCCAGTGGGAGTGTAGGCAGTCTAGGGGGTGGGGGGGGGGTGGAGGGCGA
>KZ348942.1:10928-23542 GCA_002352805.1 Teladorsagia circumcincta | reverse complement strand
GTTTGTTAAGTTCGAGTAGGTTGCTTCCACCAAATTGAACGTTTTCTACGTAAATATATGAACTTCTGAAAACTAGATTCGTTTACACAAACAATCCCTGCCAGGAACACGGAACTTAGATTAACATCTATACCCTGCCCTTTACTATTTGATTATTTATTAAGTCAACAAAAGCGAAGTTGAAAAAGGTGTCAAGTTCAACGTTAGGCGACGAATGTAACGGAACTACGCGTAGGTTTCAAGTCGTGGGAGGATTTTTAGAGAATATCTTCATTGGTGTATGCATCATGGCGCCACTCCCTGTTTACAGCGATGCAACAGCGCATGGCTTCTTGCTATATTAAAAAATGTAGACGTTGGATGCCTGGTCTTGTTGTTGCGGGCTGAAATCAAGTTTTTTACCTTTACAGTGAACAACAGTGTTTTCTTTAGCATTTTGGTGTTTATTTCAACGCAAGTCACTTTTCTATGTCATAGGTAGCTCGCAGTTTTAGGCAAGAAAGTCGTCAAACAGTTGACCACTTCTGGTATGAATTCATCAAAAGTTGACTCATTTACCATTCATCCCTTCCTGATAACGCCATGCATTATGTTTTCATCCAGAATTCAGGGTGCATTCGAATGCAGCCAAACCATTAAATGATTTGCGATCAGCCTATATTTGTTGATATACCTCCCAACGATTCGATACTACCACTGGACCCCCAAATGATGGTAGGCTCAGTGTCTTGAGCGAGATCCGATCTGGGCTTTGACCATGCGCGTGCGAAGTGACGCCGTTGTCCTTACACCAGTCCCGCCTAAATGTTTCGAAACGGACAAGTGTTCACGAATGGAGATTCTTTCCCGTTTATTAGCAGAACGAAATGCGCCGAGGGGTCAGGTTGTTCGTCGTTGTCTGCGCTAAAGATGGGCTTCATTGCAGTTACACATTATTTGTTGAAGGGTGATTTTTTCATGCTCAAATGGCTGTTACTTTTTGTATGCACGTCCGAGAAATTTCTGTAGAGAATGGTCGAATTCAGTCGGTTGCAGACCGTTGCGATTATTGCAGTATCGGCCATAGAAATCGATAAGTTGCTGATCGCGCTGCCGTGTCCAAGCAAGCCCGTAAAAAGTTGACATCAGCCTGAAGGTTTAAAATCAGAGCGGAAATAAGCGCATTTCAACGTTTGAAATTTTTCACTTCAATTTCTATCTATTTCAAACATTCTATATTTTTCAAGCTTTTCGAAGTCAATCGCAGACTTGCTCTCTTGTCGATTCATCCAAGGGAGTAGGTTTTTTTTTGGAGATTCCTTCGTGCAACTTTTAACAGCTGAAATAGCGATCGACTATTTTCATTGGTTCACGTGCATGACTCTTCGGGTCTGAATAATTGGGAGCGGTAAGAGAAGAAAATTAAAATTATACAGTGGATCTTTTTTCATTAGTTGTGGGCGCCATGCGGGCCTTCAACAAGTGTATTTGCTGTGCTCTGCGGAGGCTGCTGCGACTCATCGTGGCGATCTGTGGTCTGCACAAGATTCTCCCGATTAGTGTCCGTTACTATGAGGCTCATAATAATCTGGAGATGCGTTTCCTGAACGCTGTCGCGGACGGAAGTGCGGGATCGAGTCATTTCTTCGAGTTATCTGGGTCCTCGAGAAGAAGTTGAAGTTCCCAGAGGAGCTAGTTTCAATCGGTTCGAGATCGCAGAAGATTTTTTTGTCGAGCAAGAAATGAACCTTTTCAGTTATCCCGTTTGTGGAGGTTTTTTCTTCCTTCAGTTGCGATCGCTTCTGCTTTAAAGTCGCAGTGCATTGTGTTCCATAAGGGATGTTTCTCGTGATTGCAAAGGAGAAAAAAATGGAAGCCCATAGCTCAAACATCGATTTCTTTATGAGTTGCTTTCCTTTGTCAAAGCCACAATCGAGTAAGATTGACTTTATTTTGAGTTAACGTAATTTAATGAATTCCGTTGGTCTTGAATTTGATCAGTTAGTGCAAGCTCGTGCACGTTATGAATAATGGATAGGCTCGCAAGAACTCCAAGCACTTAGAAAGAGCAACATTGGAAAAGTGCCATGAATGAGTACAATATTTTCTTCTACAAATTTCCCTTTTCCGAATTCAAAGTGCACGAAATGTTAGCTGTTTCCTTCGACAGTTCATAATTTGAAAGCGAAGACGCACCTATCCTTTGTGATCGAAGCTGTGTTATCCGGGTGACGATGAGGATAAGGTTGAGTGTGACTGAGGTTGTTTGTATGTGAGTCTGAGTTGCTGAGAGTCGTTCGATTGCCGACAGCGCGCGAGCATCCGCTCTCTCCTCCGCTTATTAAAAGAGCGCATACAGAGACGCGGTGGATCGTGCGAATCCGCGATGTATCAGTCCTGCCGTTATCACCTTTGTTCTGATTTTATTATTGTATTCCCTACTCCAGTTTCAAATGCACAAGTATGAATAGCTGAATTTTTCCTTTTTTGAACGTTTTAGAACGGGCCGCTGCTCATCCACTTCTTCTTCCGATCGATTTGCCATGCCGATCTTTGATTGTATCATTCTCCTTTTTGATCGCATGTCGTAGTAATTTCATGAAGGGTTCACGGGGACGTCAGCTAAGTGCTTAGCGACTCTGTTCGTCGCCGGCTGCGCATCAGCAGCAATTGCCCATTAGCAACCGTGCTCGGATTGATTTGCAGTTCACTTGCCCCAGGTGGTGCCCTATGCTTCGATGTGGCCACTATGAATGTGAAAAGGTCATCAGTGCTGCCCTACTAGGGCCATATCGTGTAGAATGAATCATTCATTTTTTTTCTTCTTCGCAGATTTTCTATAAATGCTTGTGTCCAATATGAAGATTTCCGTTGTGAACCGTGTTACAGTGTTTGGTGTAAATGGCAACATTTTTTACCTCTAAATTTCAGGAGCTTCTGTTCCTTGGAAACCATCTCTGTGTTTTTCGGGTCGCCGAGGCCACGGGTTGCCGTTTTGGTAGTAGCTTTCCACTGCTATCGACTCTGTCTATTTTATTAGGTGGGAGAATGTTATTTTTTAACTGAAACTCCATCTTGTGAACAAAAGAGGTGGAAATCTATGTTTAACATTTTAGAGTATGGTAATGGAGGTGGATGAACCAGCAGGCACATCCATGGACACTTCTGAACCCCTTGAGCCAGCAATAGAATGGCGATTTAGTCAGGTGAAAGGGAATATCGAAGGGGATGACACTCACACCGAAGGTAAGACCTTTCTTGGATAGGTCTCATCTAGCCTACCTTTTCCCAGTGCTGCCTACTTTTTTGGGCACCGCGTATCCTATCCTTCCTCTAGGCTTGGGGACAAATAGTCCTCTCGAATTTTCTTTCTTTTTTCAACCTAAAATGCCCTGAGAACTAGCCTAGTTGTAATGTTTGTATGTGTATGAAAGCAACCATGTGGTCTAAAAAAAGAACCTATGTATATTATTGAGAACCAAATAATTTAAAGGGTTCTTTTCTTCCCCTGACTAGGGAAATGATAGTGTATGGCCCCGCTAGGGCGTAATTTGTCCAATGACCCAGCTATATTTCGCATTCAAGTAAATAATTTATGTAAATATGTTTATTATTTAGCTGATGTTATATCATGTGTGGAGTTCTCGCATGACGGTGAATACTTGGCAACTGGTGACAAGGGCGGGCGCGTCGTTATTTTCCAAAGGGATCAGAGCGTTAGTTTTTTTTTCTCGAGAATTTTTCATTCCCCTTTCTTGCATGTGCGGCGCGCGTTTGGTGGCGCATGAGAGAAATTTCGGTTGATTAATGAATATAATTATTCCATGTGGCAAAGTTCATTCGGAGGTTTCTTTGGGTTCGCTATTATGATTTTAGTATCAGTGTTAGCAGAAGCTACGGAGACAGAAGAGTTAGCAGTGTAGAACGAACTCAACATGCAATACGATGTGAAAGTATACCCCTCTTTTTCCGACGGTTTCTGCTAACGTAGTGCGGATATGACTTACTACTTGTGGGAAGGAAATAAGAACTCTTGAAAATTTGATTATATGTTCATTTTGGAGCAGTGCTTCTCGTCACTTGCATGCCTGCATGCCGACTGATATCAAAGCTTTTTTTTTCGAGCGTATTTTGTGAACGCTAAACGATTCTTCCTCAAAAAAAATCCCAGCTAGCACCTCACACAAAAAGAACTTTAGTTCTGTGGCGTCTGACTACTTTTTCATATTGTCCTGTCCCCCGTACGCAGATTTGATAACCCAAAAGCAATATGAGACTTCAAGATGTTGATTGGCTAAACTTCTTGAAGGAGTTGTAACTGCTTGTGAATTTTGTAATTCTTCTTTTGCAACCTTTGCTTTTGCTCCACGGAACAATATGAAAGGATTTGTGAGTGGCAGCGGCAGAGCGAACTTTTTGATATAATTTTTCGAGTCCTCTACAATAAATACATCGAAGTCTCACAATGGTTTTTTAATATGTTTAATATTTGCATTGGTTGCTGAAAACTTTAGAATTTGGTAAATGATTTTGGTTCCCCATTGTCAGGCTTTAAGTAGCTCAAAGATGTGAACTCTTTTCCTACCGCCACAAACTCTTTCAAGAGGAATGTTCGAGTTCCTGAGTGCGCACTGATTTTCACAGTATTTTCTAGCTGTGTTCTTTCAATGAGGCTTCACGTTCTCAACTTTAACTCTAACGCAATCATTATGTAGGTATTTGCATAGAAAATAAAAGTATTGGGTTGGAATACAATATCGTGGCCTTCATTCGGTACAAATGTTTTAAGCAAAATATAAAAACGAATCTGGTCAGTGGTGTTTTTTTTTCGTAATTACTCACAACTTTGATTCTATTTCTTTGGAAACACCAGCTTCAAGATTAGGAAAGATACTGATGCCGTTTTCGAAGTCCCATTATTGTAATTTCGTACTACATGAATATGGTTTCAAATCGAGCGAAAAAGGTAGGTTGATCGGAGATTTGATGAGAACGATGGGCTCTAAAGAACATTTGTTTGATATTTTCTTTATTTTCAATCAAAGAGTAGCAGCTGTTGAACAGCCCATTTTAGATTTTCCATTTTCTGAGTGCTAAATCTGAGTGTTGTTAAGATGTTGACTAAAATGACAAAAAGGTATTCCAAAGTGAAAAAGTTCCCTCAAATGATATACGCGACCTCCAGGATTTGCTCTGCTCGCTCTGAAAAAAAAAGGAAATAAAAACGTTACAATATATGCAATGTTCCAACCCAATAAATCGATCCAAACTACCGACGAAAAATCGTTTTGCATAAAAACAGTGACGCCCAGTCTTGCGTACATGCTCTATCTCAAAAATTTCTTCACTTGAACACATTAGTTTCAGGGTAAATATGTGAACGGTGCGCGATCGCGGGAATACAACGTATATTCAACTTTTCAATCACATGAGCCCGAATTCGACTATTTGAAATCTCTCGAGATTGAGGAGAAGATTAACCAAATTAAGTGGTTGAAGAAGAAGAACGCTGCAAATTTCATTCTCTCAACAAATGGTTAGTATTTGTTGTCGTTATTGTTGTTGAAGTTAAGTTTTCCACCGTGACAATTTTTAAAATAATTCAAAAGGAATCACTCGGAGGTTCATTCCCGTCCAGTATTCGATGCTAAAGCTCGGGCTGATCCTGTAATGGTTTTGTTGGCCAGGTAGAGGAGGGCTGTAATTTGATGCGGACGTTAGGTACCTCCTTGTCCTCATTTAAGGTCTCGATTTTGTTCCATTTAGAACAGGGTGAAAATCGCACAAAGAAACAGCAACGCCTTGTCGAGGATTTTCACGTGCTCATTTGTTTCACGCTCTCTCAGGCGGACATTCATTCTCGCCACCTGCGAGCCATCTGTGCCCTTCACGCGTACATTACCTCCCCACACTACTCTCTCACAGCAGAGAGCCATGGTCGAGGTGTTCCTCAACCTTTGCACCCTGATTTAGAAAGCGGTTGGTCTGCCTGAGGCTGTCAGTGTACAATGGGATAAATTTGAGATTACTCTGTTAGGTTTCTTGTGCCTCACGAGGTTGTTTGGTGGAACATTTATTTTCAAAGGCCTAACGTTTCGACTGAATCGTCGTCTTCAGAGGCCTGAACGTGTTTCAAGGATTAGATCCACTCTCTACCCCACCAAGCGCCTCATCCTCTCTAGCGGTTCGGACATCAAGTCAGGAACCCCTCGAGAAGATCAGAACAGCAAGAAAAATAAACTCACCGACGGTTCCACCGTATAAGCGGAAGAGCGCTAGTTAGTTAAAAATGAGGACTACTGCAATGTCTCCTTATACTAAAAATTTTTGAGATTACTAGCTGCAAAAGCTAAATGTCTACTCTAGCACTTGTGAATCCAGGACGTTATCACCTTCTACCGCTTCAAGCATGCCTAGGATAGGCAACACAGGCTTTCAAGAGCAGTACAGCTAGGTGGACATCTCTTAAGTCATTTCGGAACAGAAAAAAGTCCGAGGCGAAGGAAGAGATCAGGAAAGCGATCGAGAGCCCGTTCTGCTTTCTGCTTCCTCTTCCACCTTCCTATCTTTTGTAAGGACGTAATGGGCAAGCCATTTCAATGTTGGCGTCGACTACCAGCCGGGACTGCTAGCGAGGATGATGCATACTGCTGTGTTAATGACCTTATTTTTAAATGCTTCCAAAACAGTCATGGTGGAAAACTTGTGCAATAATCTATTACTATATTTGGCCGTATTCAGACGCACAGTTCCCAATTTCAGATAAAACGGTGAAGTTATGGAAGATTAGCGAACGCGAGAGAAAGGTAGCCGATGATTCTTGGAATATTCGTCGTGGACAGTGAGTCTTTGTCTGCTTCTAATTTCCCTGAATATCAGCGTGATTACTTCTGTTGTTGAAGATGATCTATACTTTTGGCTTCGTTTCGGTTTAACTGAAATCCATTTATCCGTCAATGACACACATTAGAAAGTGACTTACCGTATTGTTGTGGTATTTATTCAGTGTGAAGGCCATTGCAGGTGTTTGAAGTGCGCACATTTCTGAAGAGCTCCTTAGGTCCATCATTGTAGGTGGGCGGTGTTTTGGGGTATCCTCCCTTGAATGGTCATCTTCTTCCCACTTCATTGGCTTTTACCTTTCATATTGTACTTTCGCACAAAAAGCAGAAAACCATATACTGTTGACTTTTGGAAGCTCCTGGAAACCTTAGCTCCTGAGAACATCGGTTTGAAACTTAAACCTAGGTTGTAGTTGAACATTCTCTAGGTGAGGCGGCATGCTACGTTGTGTCTTAAATTATTTCTGTCATGAAGAAATATGAGAAAAAAGTAAGTCTTGATTATACACGTTTTTTAGATTCGTCGGTAGCCTGCAGATTCCGAGCATAGTGCCAATGGAACTGATTGTGGAGGCCAGTCCACGAAGAGTGTACGGAAATGCTCACACATATCATATTAATAGCATTTCTGTCAATTCCGACCAGGTAAGTGTTTTCTCTTTCCTGTGGAATATTTTTACTGGCAGCTAGAATTCGTGATTTAATGTGACACTTTGCTTTTGAATTTTTTTTCATTTCAACATTTTCTCAGGAAACTTTTCTCTCCGCAGATGACTTACGAATTAATTTGTGGCATCACGAAATAACGAACGAGTCCTTCAGTAAGTTTATGCACATCTACCAATCTCGATATGCAACAATACATGTTTTCTCCAGATATTGTTGACATAAAGCCTACAAATATGGAAGAATTAACAGAGGTTATAACTGCGGCCGAATTTCATCCTCATCAATGCAACTGGTCAGTGACCCTTCATTGTTTTTGAGCTGTAGTCATTTCTTCGCCGATTTTATTTTTATACTCTCGGATCCTTGGGTTGCAGGTTCGTCTACTCGTCGAGTAAAGGATCCATTCGCCTTTGTGACATGAGAGATCGGGCTCTTTGCGATGCTCATGCGAAGAGTAAGCAGATTGTCTGGGTTTCTTGCTAAAAAAGATAAGCAGCGTAATCAGTAAATGGTTTTAGTATTCGAAGAGGCAGAGGATCCGAGTTCCAGATCGTTCTTTTCGGAAATTATTGCTAGCGTCAGCGATATCAAATTCTCGCACAATGGGCGGTATCTCCTGACCAGAGATTACTTGACAGTTAAGGTATGTTTGTGGCTAATTTTGGCTTACGATAATTAGAGTTCTTTTGACATGTGATTTTCATAACCCATCAAATGCTAGGTAAAGTTATGCTCACAGGGTGGCTCTTTTCGGGTAAGCGTCGTTAAGACAGGGCGCGCCCATTTCGGTCTTCTCAGCGCGAAACTGCCTTCGCTGCGGAAACCTCAGTTTCACCGATGGTCGCGGTAGGTCTGAGGTTCCCGCAGCGAAAAGTCTCGCACTTCCAAAAGCGAAGGAGTCGGTTTGCTCTAGTGACCCACGCCCGCTTTTTCTTACTTGAAATATCCTCTCGCAGACCCATTCTCAATTTTTTCTTCGAAGGATTGGGCTCAAAGGAATTTTTTTAAACGTTGGGGTGTGAAGGAAAATTTCGTCGTTTGTCGCTGAGTCATCTTTGAAAGCCGCCCCGAATCTTTTGAAGAGGGTTGATATTATTGATTACTGATTACTATTTATTAGTAATTACTAGTCTATATTACTCAAACTGGTTTTCTTCATTACGAATAATGGAATATATGTTAAAGGCCGATCAGATTCTGCGAATCAAGCCATTCCCTGTACGCGACGCGGCCACGGACGCTAGCGAATCGCTCGATTCGCAAAGTCTGACATCGGCCTTAGTGTACCATTCTTTGGGGATCTTAGAGAAGCTTTCTCCTTTGCACGTAACTTTCACAAGTCGTCCTTCAATGCACAATTTCGATGTGGTTTCGCTTATACGGCATCAATCGTTTAAAAGAGGAAGGCAATACTAATAATTACTTTATTACTTCATGAGGCGCTGCTTTTTAGAAGGGCATACTGGGTGCTCATCTAGGATAGTGGATTAGTTTAAGAGTTTTTCAAAACTAAACTCGTCTTGTTGACTATGATTTAGTTTCAGTAATTTTTATAAGAACACATAGTTGGCCACTTTGCTTTAATAATGCTTCTGCTGAGCTGAGTGGTGCGAAAAGACATGTTGAAGAGCAACGATAATCCTGCCAGGCTTAGGTTAAGAATCTAGAGCAAAATGAGCTAAACTATAAGCTTTGGTGGTATGGAATTATGATGAAATAGAGTAATTTCATTGATAATCCCCGAACTTTGTTTCATTTTTGGCCAGTAGCCCGTTTTGAAAATTCGTTTATTTTCCGAGTTGGAAACTTTGGAAATCGTTTTTCATCGTATATTTACATTGTTCCATTTTTAGGTTTGGGATATTCACATGGAAAACCGGCCAGTTGAGACTTATACTGTTCACGATCACCTCCGCACAAAGTTGTGCGCTCTGTACGAGAACGATTCCATTTTCGACAAGTTTGAATGTGGATGGAGTGGTGACGATCAGTGAGTTTCTTAATATTAATGCTGTTCTCATAAAAATGATCAGTATGTTGAGAGTTTCTTCGTATCTCTACACTCATACAAATCGCCCAAAGCTTGAACATACAACATTGCTTCTGCCGATGTTATATGTATGTTCAAAGTGTTCAGAAGAGTTGCATGAGACGAATTCAAACAATGAATTTTTTTTACTCCTCTTTATTACGCAACGCTGAATATTCTTCTTTGTTGCTTATGTTGTTTTTCAATAGGCACGTGCTAACTGGTTCCTACCACAATTTGTTCCGCACGTACGCTCGTGGATCGTCAGAGGCAAAAATGTGGGAAGCGCGACCGCAGGAGCCGCACTCGTTGTTACGGACGCGGCGAGTTTGTGGTGGTGCTGGTGCTCGTGCTCAGAGAGGTCGCCGACCGGTAGGAGATGTGAGTTTCGTTGTCTTTCAGATTCTCAGCGGATTTGGAAATGAATTTTTTTAGCAGAATAACGATGATGAACTCGCCGCTGATGCGCTTGACTTCAACCGGAAAATCCTTCACGTTGCGTGGCATCCGAAGGACAACATTATAGCCCTTGCTGCCACAAATAATCTTTACATATTTTCTGACAAGTGACCAATAGCTCAGGTACATTGTTGCTGTTCTAGTTTGTATTCTTGTTTATGAAATCGGAGCAAGGAAAAAAAATTTTAAAAGACCTGAAATGAGATTTCTCTTAGATTCTTTTTTATATATCTCTATCTTTTTGTATTGAATGTTGAGCTTTGTCCTTTTTAGTATATTTATTAGGTTGTCCGCATATGATTTCAATACATATTTCTCTCTTCAGTGCATACCTAACTTAAGGTCAAAGCTGAGCTTATTGTTAGAAAGCAGTGCTATACGGGAGGGTAAGAGGGTATATCAAAAGTAGCGATTAATTTAAAAGCATCGTTCGGACTTTTCTGAATTTTGGAGAGTGAAAAGCCATTCAGAGTAAATTTCACGTAATCGATTGATCGGTAGATCTTTTTTTCGGAAGCAGTCACCAGAAATTCGATCAAATTGTAGGGTGCAGCGCAGGATTAGATTTCCGAGGATTTTCGGATGAATGTTTCAACAAGCCATGATCCGCTTGGGAAGCGGTGGAACTTTTGCTTGTTAATGCTGCATTTCAAGTCTCTCAAATTGACATGCTCGTATTCTTATCAATTTTTCCTTAAATTGTATAGTTTTAACGAGCTTGGGAACAGGGCGACCACTTACCCCTTTCTTTTGAAATGGTTTCAGCTAGCTGTTTTTTTTCTTGTCACAGGTTCTAAATGGGGCAAAATTAGTGAGTCACCACTGTTTTGGTTTTTAATTCTCACAAGTCAATTCATCGCGTATCTGGGCTGTTTTGAAAACATTGGACGGAAATAATGTCCATTACCTGGGTGTCGCGTGCAAAGCTTTGGTCAAACGTTTAGGGAGCTGTGTGGATGCTAAAACCGATCTTTTTGAGAATGGCAATTTTTGGATCGTGTTTGTAGTAAATCATGTTTATGCTTAGGATAAGCTTAGAAAAGCTTGTTCCGAGTCGAAAATCTATCTACGTTCATGCTTGCAAGCAGGATCAACCGTCCCGTTCGCACCTTTTCCCCTCTTCCATAAGCTGTCAAAGCGACCTCCTCTCACGCAGCCACGGCCACTTTCCAATTTCCACAAATATGGCCCACCAGTTCGCGTCTTGCCAAGGAGTGGTTGTCTTTGGCTAACAGCTTTCAAATATGACTCCCTTTTCCCAAAAAGCAAATACAAGTCCTTTCCGAGCAAGTAGTTCAGACTGACGTTGACTCTGGTTTCAATTCCAAAATGGTTCCAAAATGATCATCTTGTTAGATGTACTGAGTACTGAATTCCTGTATTTCGTGCATTTCTATTTTTTTTTGGGGTTTGTTTGCAGTAATTACTGTGATGGACATACCTACTAATTAACATTTTTCAATCCAGTTTCCAAGTAATAAAATAACGAAAGTTAAGTATCAGAACTCATTTCTTTAAAGTACATATTCAGTTCTGTAGAATCAACACCATTGGAAGAATTCTTTTCTTTTACAGCTGTGTTTTCCTGACGGTGAAGATCCACACTTCGGTGAGCGCCGTTGAGGTAGCCGTGGCTTTCAGTTTTTGCTATCAGTCTACTTTTCAATGTCTTCTTTGTTAACATTTTCTATGAATCGTTCATGTTGTGTATCTTCAATAGCTGTTAGCGAGTACGTATCGCTAAAGACTGGCTAGATACTGTGTTATTTTGCGTGGTCTTTATTTTCATAACTTCTTTCTGTATAGTTCCATAGACACTTTGTGTAAATTTAGTAGTGATTATTATTATGTGGAAAGACAACGTTGCAACGTTCTGCATGACGTTGAGTGATATAATTGGTATGTGCGATTACGCCGTGAACGCGACATGATTGTGGAGAAAGCGTTGTGACTTAGTTATACCATCATCGTATTGTATTCTAGGTTCATCCATTCTCTTTCGATATCTTATAATTATAACATATGTTGTGTATTACTCGTTTCATATGCAGTCAGCTTAGTCCGTCGTTACGTTGAAAAGTCGTTTTTGCAGCGACGCGCGTATCGATTTTGGGACCCAGCGACTGTGTCTGCACTCGACCTCGCCTCTTGTATGTTTCTCCGGTGTAGCACCGTGTTCGCCCTTTAGTATACCGTGTTTTCCCTTGCGCTCTGCTTTCCATCGCACACAGTGAACTGCAGCCGTGTTCTCGCTAGTTAGAGTCACATGGGAGTGGATTGCCAGGGCGGAACGCGATTTTTTTGCTTTTCGCAGCGCGAAGCTTTTATCGCTGTGGAAACCCTAGGTCCATCCTGATCCATTCATAGTCGGTCGTCCAATCATAACGGTCGCACAGCATTGGATGCGTATCGACCGTCAGACTTGCCTGAATATTCGACGATCGATACGTGTCTAAAGTTTTGCGACCGTTACGATCTGACGACCGGCTATGCATGCGCCCTCAGGATGGAGCTAGGGTTCTCGCAGCGATAAGAGCTTCGCGCTGCGAAAAGCGAAACGGTCGCGCGTTCCGTCCTAGTGACCCACGTCCGAGTCACAGGTTGTGCTACTTGTGTGTGGGTGGTTGTACTGGTAA
>KZ348939.1:7407-29788 GCA_002352805.1 Teladorsagia circumcincta | reverse complement strand
CCTCAACTTTGTTCTAAAACATTTCCAAGAGAATTTCTACAAAGGTCTGAGTGCCGTATACCCCGTAATCAGGGCACTCGATATCCCTTATATGGCAATTTTTCGGGAAAATTGAGATTTCGACCCAGATCCGAAAAATTGGAATCCAATTAAGTCAATACCTCCTCCTAGGTGCCTACAGCCGCTGAACTGAAAATGAGTTTCGTCGTATTCCTGTTCAACTGATAGGGGAATCCACTATTGAATCGACAACGGCAGACACCCAAGCCAGTAGCAGGGTCAAGCGATGCTTCGAGGAAAATTTCGAAATACTACCCTTCCCCCCACAGCGACTGAAGTCCAAGAAAGTATTGACAAGCCGAGGACGAAAATATTGTGTAACCATCTCAAAAACCTTTCCTGAAGGATAAAAATGCTTTTCTGCCGTACCCTTCATCATATATTTCTTCACTACTTTTGTGAATAACCTTTCTTCGACTTCTACTTTCAATTAAAGTAGAAGGAGTCGAACAAAGGTTATTCACAATCAATTTTACAGAGAAAGAGGATAATAAACAAGAAATAACTACGAATTGGTCATGTAGAATAAGAAACCAGCTGTGAACTGATTAATTCCGAGTGTTGGCCGTGGAGCAGTTTATCTACTACTATAGAATATTAGGTTGTTCGGAATTTAATGCGGGTTTTGGTGTGCCATACTTTACTAAACATTTTTGTGGTGAATTTTCTCTTGTTTGCTGTATCGTCGCATATGACTTAGAAGCCCATTTCATCCTCTTTCCTATACTGCTAAAGTATTTTGAAAGAACTCATGCCTTAGCTTTCCCGAAAGGTTTGAATCAAAGCCATCAAAGCATCATTTAGGCAAGTTAATTTCTCTTTCTCTGAGTTGAAATTCGGAGGGAGTGCTGCGCGGACAGCTCGAAAATGGTTGGTTGTGTGGGGTCAAGGATGTGTCAACAAATGCACACTGCACCGATGATTACGAAGTTTTCAGTGGAGGGAACTCGAAGTTTGAATGAGGGAGGTCACGGGCGTCATTCTCGTGTTGACGACAACCTTCTAAGGAGCCGTCAAAAGAAGAATCCCGAGCAAGTGTATGACGACCAGCAGCGTATCTTGGAGCAGACACAGCAAAAATTTAGGTACGCCTGGGGAACTCTCAGAAGGTAAGAAAGTTGAGCAAAACGGCACACGCATGAGCTGGTCGAGCGTAGTAAAGCTACCCTATAGGGATCTCGTCGAAACTCGTTCTTTTCAACAAAAATACCACAGTTTTAGGTCATTTCATCATCCTCGACAAAAAACGGATTCTTCCTAATAGAATTAAGCAGTTTTCCCAAAATCTAGGCAGCAACGAACATCAAAAACTTTTTTCAAAGCAGGAATTTCATAGAGTGACGACTACGGTGGTAAATTCGGGGCTTTTCGGAGTAGTGATGCATCACAGCTCTTAATGCCTAGGTGTACTTGATACAGTACCAAGGTATGTTCATCATGCTGTCGTAATGCCGAGGAAATAGCAAGGTCTGCATACAGGAGAGGGAATAAAAGCGACATGTGGATGGTCCTCTATGATGAGGACCATCCACATGTAGCACGAACGGCCTCTTAAAAACTGGAGAAAACTGGATGGATCAGCCTACGCAGCTTTGTTTCACACAGTGTTCTCAGTGGACCTCTGTCTCACCATCCTCCACTTTTTCAGCCATCTCGATAGCTTCTTGGCAGAAAAAGACTTGAAACCGAGACATGGTGAAAAAGACCTTCGACGATTTCCGCGCTTCTGAGGTTTCTAAATCCTGAGTCCCTGCATTAATTTAGCTTGCCTTTTGTTACAAAAGATGCTCAGTTTCTAACACTTTTCCGTATGGCTGAAAATGTTGACTTTGAGCTGAGATATATTGCTTCGAAGACTGAGGTCAGAAACCCGCATCAATTTCCGTACAAGCTAATATGACGCTTATTTGAATGACTATAACTTTCTTCAAAAAGGAGAAGTTTCCAATTCGAGTGCAGATTTGTCAGTTTTTTGACGGGCTCTTTGTAACCAAACCAAGCCCCCAAGCCCCTTAGCATCGAACAGCCTGACATCGTTGTGGGATCAAGTTCAATAAAATGTCAAGGTAAGACTGTCGGATAGTTCTACAGGATTCTTCAAGCTAGGCAAATTTTTCGGCCAAATTCCTGCTGTTTTGCCTTTTATGCGGCGCTCCATCCTCCCGTTAATGTTCAATCGGATCCAAATTCGGAGACTGACTTGGCCACTCAAAAAGTTGCACTTGAACCAGTCGCGAATGTGTCCGTATGTATGCTTGGGGTCGTTATCTTGCTGGAAAATGAATCCTCTGCCAATGGGCTGGAGTGCAAATGGACGCATAGTTGTTTCTAAGATATCTTCTCTGTACCTATCCAGATCTCCATGATGGCGAGGAGGCCCGATTCCGTGGCTACTGAAGCATCTATAATCAACACGTTCCCTCCACCATGCTTCGCAATGGGCATTCGATACGAAGATCGAATCCTCTGCCAAGTGGACGCCTGATATACCTGATCCCGTCACTTCCCATCAAGTTGAACGTAGATTCGTCAGAAAATAGAACATTATTCCACTGCTGACGAATCCAACCGATATGTGCCCACCTGTTGGGAGCATCACGATTCCTCTTCGGAATCGAAGGCTTCTTCGGAGGATGCCTTCCAATGAGTCCGGCAGTTTGTAGACCTCCCCGAACAGTTCTTGTCGAAGGAACCTGTTCGCTGCCAAAGACCAATTCCCTATGGATGTCGGGGTATGTGAGCCTGGGATTGCCGCGACTCCATCGGAGGATGCTTTTGTCGCTAGCTTGTGAGGCATCCGGCTTCGTCCTGGATTCGGTGCTGCTGCCATCACTCCATTTTGCCCTGGATTTATCGCTGTTGGTATCATTGAATCTGCTGCGAATCTTTTCGGAAATGTGCAAACAGTTGCTCTAGAAAGTGGAAAAGTTTTGCTAATTCGGCGTGTTCCATTCCTTGTTCAATTCCTCGTAGAATGTCATTGCGTACATCAATTGACACGGTATGTGCTCCGAACGTCTTAGCGATATTCTAAATACAATACAAAGCAGTAAAATGAAAAGATCTTGAGAAACGCAAGAACCTATAATGTGGACTAAAGGCCTAAAAAGCAAAAAGAGGGAATTCCCAGTTTTTTTACGGGTGTTACTACATCTTTGGGAAAAGTTTATGAAACTATTCATAAAAACAAGTTTCTAATTCCAAATGACATACCTATTTCAAGTTTTGGGGCGACTCAGCGATTCTGCAGGAAGAAACTCTCAAAAACCGTTTGTTAATAAAATTTTGGCCACTACTGTATATCCCAGTTCAGAGAATCAGAGCGCTTCCAGTGCAGACTACAAATCACAAGTGGCGTGGGCCTTCACAAAATATAAGTGTTTCCTGCCAGTGTGATGATTGGCCTGTTGCATTGTATTCTATCCGTTGTCACTAATTACAACTATCATTTACCAACTATCAGCTCACTAAGAACTACAAATATCAGATTTACTAAGAACGTTTCCCACTTTTGTAGTGTTTCATAGTCGACGCGCACGTATTTGGCAGACGAGGAGGCTACTTCCGTCTTTCTGTCCGAGTAATGAAGTGGTAATTAAGCTAATCTATAAACAAACCGCGTTTTGCATCGGCATGAAATAACAATCCTAACGACTGTGTGAGTCGAACTTAGTCAGGAGATCAGTAGATAGGTTGCTCTGTAGGTAGAAAGCTACTATGATCCAAGCCGATGGTATTGGAGCGGTGTGCACGACACGGAGACGGCGGTGGACGACGGGACGGTCGACGGGCGCGACACCAACTGACTGGTGCCACACGACCTCGGGTCCGAAGAGGCTCGCACGAGTCTCCCCACCCTATTCCGCATATTCCACTGTGCTGCCGTATCTATTCGCTGATAAATGTGTCCGCTTCCAATCTGTACTCTCTGTATACCGAAAGGGTTGAAACCGTGAAGTATTGCTGGTAGCAGCGAGTGCGATTGCACTCCGTGGATCAGGTCAGTTCCACAGTCTTTTTAACTTCAGTGTTGTGTTCTTTGATAGTAGTTTCTTTCGTTTACGTGAGAACTTGATCTTTTCTTTTGACTTTTTCCCTCCTTTTGTAGTCCCTTGGAACTTCTGGGCAGCCAGTCGGACACCGCCTTTTGACGAAGAACGCTCCTGATCGGCTTTCACCACTCATAGTTCGGTTTCCTTGAAATCCTTGTTTCGTAATTTTATTTTCCTCCACTGCATCGTCTCTCTTTGTTTTTCTACTACCCTACCGCAGATGACAGGGTCATGACATGTTCCTGGATAGGTTCCCTCTTTCTGTCTCCACTGCCCTCTACCGTTCACCCGCTCGTTCGAGAACTGGTACTTTTTCGATACTACTCTCTTTCTTTGCACTAATTTTTCCTTCTACTATGTTCTTTTCGGGACGATCTTATGATCAATCACTTGACACCACAGCAGAAGTTGCACATCACTTCTTTTCCTCTTGCCTTTTTGATGGATATCGCGATATAACAGCCGCATTCGAACGTAATTCGGTTTGCGAGGTTTCCGGTTTATGAAGTGTGTACCAGATGCAATTTTGTTTAGGCTTCCGCTAGGAATTGAGAAATTGCGCGCATCGGAAAGTCCCCTCATAGCTTAAAGCAGGAACTTTCGTAGCAGGAACTTTGGAGAAGCTTCGGCTTTTTTTGCTCTCGCCCTCGTCTCATCAGAAAGGTTTCTCTTGGCGCACTTGTAACAATAAGGACCTTATCTTAAGCTCAGTTTTTGCTTTTGTATATTGCGCAGCTCTCATTTTCGACATCAACAGTACTCCTCTTCATGACATGACTTCTCTTCGTTCGTTTTTGTTGCCGTTCACGGTTCGTCATATCTGTTCCTCATCGCCGCGTCTTTTTTCCCAGGGCTTCTCTCTTTATCTTGCTCTCCGCGCTGCGCAGCCTTTCGCAGTCGTTGTTGCCCTTTTCGCTCTCTTGATGTTGACATCAAGCCGCCGACCGCTTGCCACTCGCGACGAACAACGGCTTATATGCTTAGCGCGGGATCATTTGCGTAGTACAGTAGGACCCAAGCTAATCGCCTGTTGTTAAAAGGACAGCAAGATTTTCGTAGTTTAAGCTATAAATACAGTTTTTTGTTCTGCTCGGTTCTCCTCCACCCCTCCGGCGTGCAGCTTTTCCAATATGAATTAGCGTCGTGGAAGCTCTGTTCTGGTTACGGAAACTTTGTTTGCTCCGCCTGGCTTCCAATATCTTTTCATTGTTTTTTTTTCGCCGCCCACGCATCGCTCGAAATGCTGCAAGATTCTTTGCTGATGACGCATGTTCTCAGGCGCTGGGTTTCAGTGTTATTTGCATAGTGAATGGTCAGATGTTCTTCCTTTGCCCTCCCCCGCTACATTCCTTTCTGGGATTCTTGCCTTTGTTTTGCTCGGCGATATCGTTCCGCCGGCTCTTATCTGCTTTCGAATTACCAGTGTTCAGGGGAACGAGCGATAAATTTCCTTCTCATAACATGATGGGATGGCCCAGCGTGTAGGATAAAACCTCGGCGCCTCTCTTGGCTTTATGTGATTGCACTGCTATTGTGTTCTGCTCTATGCCAGTCACTCGCAGTCAAGTTAAGTTAGGACCCACCCCTCCCCACCCCACCACGCGGCTTCTGCCCAAGGCATCGCACCAAGCCGGACCCTCAGGATGTGGTTGGGGGAACACCCTTCTCCATCTTCGATGACATTGCCGACGACGCCTTACTTCGCGGCCAAGGCCCTGCGCGACATGACGACATCTGCCATCGAGCAAGATTGGGGCGACCCCTGCCCAACCACTGCACTGCTGACTAATAAGATCAGTGGGAGCAATGCAACCCTTCGGGATGAACTTGTGGAGTCATTTGCTGCAGTGGGGAAGCGTCTCGACAACTTACCAACCATCGCGATGCTCCACGCAGAGCCTGCGGTGCACAGGGTCACCCTTCTTTCCGGCGTCATTGAGAACGGAATGCAGTTTTCAATCTGGCTCTTTTCAATTTTCAATTTAATTTTGATCTTTCAATCTGTCGTCTGGAGGATGTCATGCGTATGCGGTCCCCCTCTGTCGGATAAGCAGCGTGTCAGTTTTCTTATAGGTCATTCTTGGCGGCGTCGCACGGGAGAAAGTGGAGAAATTAGAGAACTCCGATCTCTTGGATTTCCTCGGCAGGCACAGCGAGCTTGAGCGGCCTTTCACAAGGATCTGCGGTCTCGGTAAGCGCCCTACTGGTTGATCCTTTTGCAGTGCCTTTATCTCCGTTTCTTCTGGAACCCACCGAGATGCAACAACTCACACTGCATTCGACACCGTCGAAATCTGCTACACCTCCGTCGTCTTCGTCGACGGTTTCGTCGCCCACTCAAATGCCTTTTCCGAGTTTCGGGATCAGTCATCTTCGCGTTCGAGGCTTCGTCAGCCCTTGCTCCTTCGAACGATGCCGCCGGTCCTTAAAGCGGTCACGAACATCGGCACCGCCACCACGCTGAAGGGAACCCAGCCTCATCCAGCCTATCCACCTTGCTGGAGGGACGCTCCGGCCGACTACATTAGCCCCATCGCCTGTCATGACTCTGCAGTCATGATATGGACCAAGCACCAGATTCGTCACAGGTCTATTCCACAACCAGTTATCGATCGACAATCATTATCTGCAATTTGAAGTCACCGCCAACAAGCTGCAACCCATTCCAACAAGATATGCCTATGGACTTCCTACTCGCACGATATATATGCAGTAGTGGCCAGAAATTTATAAATAAACGTTTTTTTTCATGATTTCTCCTTTGAAAGTCTCTGGAACGTCTCCAAATTTACAACAATTATTGACTACGTTCTGATTAACACAAAAAAATTCAACCTTCTGCGCAAATTTGAGTTCAAAATTTTTTGGATTTTTTGGATTTGATGAAGGCAAGACTACTCGATCCGTTTATTTGATTTAAATAATGAACAACCCAACAGAGCAAAATTGTAAACAGTCACTAACATTGAGCAAGTCTAACACATTGCCCAGAACTTTCTAAAGTATTCGACACATAAACTGGATTTAAATGCGGGGTCAATTAATGAA
The DNA here is from genome assembly GCA_002352805.1 of Teladorsagia circumcincta. Taxonomy (NCBI): domain Eukaryota; kingdom Metazoa; phylum Nematoda; class Chromadorea; order Rhabditida; family Trichostrongylidae; genus Teladorsagia; species Teladorsagia circumcincta. The sequence goes on along the minus strand of KZ348939.1, from coordinate 22,628 downwards.
CTCACTTTCTAGTTGGGTCTCTCTTTGTAGTCCCGTGTTTTCGTGGCTCTTTCATTGACATACGCATTTGTAGGTCTTTTAGTGGTTCTGTAATGTTTGCCTCAAGTGTGTGGCCTGGCTGGTCTTTTAAAAGCACCCTAGTCTGTCCAAACCACTCCTGCATGTGAGAGGCACGATGGATTGGGTCGCCGCTCCGCTGACAGACAAAGCCAGGTCGTATGGCAACCATGCCTACGGATACATAGCATCTTCAAAAACATGACAGCAAACTCTGCGTTCATCACTGCCTCAAATACTATGGTGCCGTACATTACTAGTACCCTTACTGTCAAGCATCATTAATATGTTTGTGTGAGTCGGGTTTAGCCGAGAAACCATTAGATAGAGATTTTACCGTACGCTGAGAAATGCTCCGATAATACGAGCTGATTGCAGTAGGCGGAGACGGCAGCGACGGTGGAACGAGGATTCGAGCGGGAGGACGACGGGAGCGCGGCGGTGGACTTCTGCGACAGAGGGCGACGAGGACTGTATTCACTGACCGACTTCCCCAACCTCGGGTCAGAAGAGGCCCGTACGACTCTGCTGCTTCGTTATGCAACATCTGCCATATTCCACTGTTCTGTCTCGGTTGCTCCAGGATAAATGTGTTGACTGCAACTGGCGTATAAGTGTCGTTGGGGGGGGGGATGAATGCCCCAGGATATCACTTGTTTCTCTCATTCCACATGACCTCAGAAACCTGTATCAAACTTGATTTCAGGCTTGGTCAATCATACTTTACTTCCACTCACTTCACAGCTAGCGCTCTTCTTATACTTTGAGAAAAAGTGAATACGTACTTTATGGTCACATTCTAGGAAATGTGATGTATCCGTAAGCATGGCTGCCACACGACCTGGCCCCATCTGTCAGCAGAGCAGCGACCCAAACCATCGTGCCTCTCACATGCTGGGGTGGTTTCGACACCATAGGGTGCTTTTAAAAGACCAGTAAGGCCAAACCCTTGAGGCAAACATTACAGAGCACTAGGGAAGGACCTACAAAATCGTATGTCGTCGAAAGAGCCACGAAAACACGGGACTACAGAGAAAGACCCCACTAGAGAATGAGTTCATTAATTGACCTCGCATTCAAATCCAGTTTATGTATCCAATACTTCGGAGGGTTCTGGGCAATGTGCTAGACTTGCTCGATGTTAGTGACTGTTTACTTGACTGTTAGGTTATACATTATTTGAACCGAATAAACGGATCGAGTGACCTTTTACCTGTCTTCATTAATTTCCAAAAATCTAAAATTTCAAAGCCAAATTCGAGCTGAAGGTTGAAATTTTCTGCTTAAGTCATAAAACACGTAGTCAATAATTGTTGCCAATTTGGAGACATTCTAGAGACTTTCAAAAAATGAAAGATCAAATCAAATTATGAAAGAACCGTCTGTTTATAAATTGTTGGCCACTACTGTGTATATCACTATGCCGCCCTCTTTGGGAGGTATGAAGGGTGCGTCCCGGACGGCTGAGGCGGCCTTCGTTATTTTCATTTTCGATTGGGTTTCTATCAATAACTCCCTCTCTACCTGGGGCTCTGCCCTCATCAAGCGACCATGGTCGCATTTTGACCCAACACTTCAACTCCAGCTCAACAAGAACACTGCAGCAAACTTATGCCAGTCGGAATCGCCCCACTGTGACACCACTACACCAGTCGGGACACCCAAACTTTTTAACACGATGATTTACAAATAGGACATATTTCAATATAAATACAACGGTTCCTTTTGCCCTGTATTGTATTACAGATGTGGTTGTAGTGAACATAATAAATAATTTATTAAACGAACTTTTCACTACCACTGAATGAAAACAACTCACCTCCAAACATGGGGACAATGCGTCACACCACGACGGGAGGTTTTTCATCCGAGAGAAATGAGCTCTGCCAAACCACGTCTATCGACACATTCCACAAAACGGCTACTTATCCACTCGCTTCGTGCGTTCATTATTTCCGCGTCACTTTGACGGGGACCTTTCTCCGACAAATCCGCTGCCGACAGTGGCACTCGTGCGATTCCACGACGTCGTTGTCTTCCTTCAGCATGCTGTTCAACTCACCATCGCGCTGCTCGACAGGGAGTTCCCGGATGACACCGCCGATATACGACGAATTTCGTAAGCTCCTGTTGGTACTTCTCCCGCTTCTTCTGTATTTCCACCGTCATGCGGGGGTAGACGTTCTGTGTTGTACCAAATTGTAGCCGGTGGTTATGGCCAAGGAGTCATCTTAGGAGCAGAAGATTTTTCCATCCCCGGACCGGATCTCCAAGAGTTCCACTGTATTCCGTTAGCACAAGATATAAAGCTCCGTCAATATTCTTTCCGGATTCAGTCGCCCAGGTTTCAACGAAAGCTCTCGTCTGGTTCTTTTGCTGCGACCCACACAAGCAACCATCCGCGCTTAGGACCGGGGAACTTCAGAATCAAGCACGCCTACCTCGTGCATCCCGTGTCAACCTACCTTACATCTTACGCGTGCGCGAATACACATGGGTTACACCATCACCTGCTGAATGTCACATTCTTGGTATCGCACTAGCGATCAACCATCGAGGAGAGTTCGGGCTGGTTAACACGATCCACGTCGAATTCCAAGGATGCCCGGAAGCAGTCCGGATTTCTCCTACACTCTGTGACTTTAATCTGAACGGGGTCGAGTGGGATACCTTGCTATTCGGAGAGGCACGAAGGAATACATCATGTGCCAAACAGAACACATCCTAATATAAATCAACGGTTCCTTTTGTCCTGTCTTATATTGTATATGTGATTGTGTTGAACTAATAAATGATTTACCGAACAAACTGTTCACTACTTCTGAATCAAAACATGGTGCATCGGCCAAAATACAATACTTACAACACAAAGTGGAATTCGCGCGATAAGGATGGCATAACGGCACTACAAAAGACAAACTTACAGGGCTGCGAAACATGTACAAAACCACTCCAACCACTACACTGAAAGACACAAATAAAAAAAGCCCGGTACAGTCCGGATTTTACCTACACTCTGTGATTTCGATCTGAACGGGGTAGAGAGGGTCGCCTTGCTATCCGGAGAAGCACGAAGGGATACATAATGTGCCATGCGGTTTTGTGTTCCTGCGATATCAGTCATGGCCGAACGAGTCTTGATGAATGCAGTACGCTGTTTTATACCATTGTATCCGGAAGAAACTATGTAACCATTGAGGGTCTATCATCTACTCGAACGCGACCTGGACTGGATAACAGCCCGCACCGGCGACTTCTCCAACCACTCACGTGATTTGACTGTAGCCCGTTGTCGTGTGAGCAAACTCTTTACGGCTGCGAGCGCCGTTCTGGCAGCACAAGCCGTCAAAGTAACTGCGTTCCTTCCAAGCATGAACGCTCTCCCCATGCGACTACGCATCGAACTGTACTGTCATCAGAAGCAGGATGCTCGCGCGGACGGTCGGTCGACGTATGAATCACCAACTCGTCCCTGGTGACAGCGACTACGATAATAGCGACAGAAGTCAACTTCACCAACCAGGTACTCGGCGTCGAGTTCTATTCTGATACTCAAACTCACCGAGTCACTCGACATGCAGTTGAGCGTCGCGAATCCGTCGACGTCAACAATCAGTGTGCACACGTAAGTGTCAGCTTCGGTCTCTGCCGTGCAGTTACGGGAACGGATCCCCTTGTTCGAAGTGCTGGCCAGCGAGAATATGTTCAAGATCATCCCCGTCAGAACTCCATCGGTCGCCAACGACATCTTAAATATGGTTCATGGTAGCCCTCGTCGACGTTCCATAATGGCAGCAGTACCATCACGTCCACTGGCAGCGCTTTCGGTCCGTCTTGGCTCAAGTGCAGCTCGATTTCGGTGGGATCAGACTTAAGCGGTGCAGCTGGGCGGCGAGAATAGGCCTATTCTGGCAACACAAGCCGCCTATGGCACAGGAAAGACGGTCATCGGCGCGGAGATTGCCGCACGCTTCGCAGCTCCAGCGCAACTCGCCACTGCCGTTACTCACGTAGCCGTAGTCCAGTTTGCCGACACATTGCTTCTCCTGGGCAAGTACAACACCTCCACAACGTCAGCTTCGTCACCGACTCGGCGCTGCGAGAAGGAGCACCTACCATCTCGGTTGATCTTCACGACTTTCTGCAAGGTCTTTTGACCGATTTCTCCGACGCTTTTACTCCAGCCGAAATTGAGCAACGCACCTCGTGCACTGCCGCTCCATGTCTTATCGAGGCTCTCCTGTTTCACCGCGACTCCACCTCAGCCTATCTTACGAGGAACAAGGGATTCCGTATTGCAGTAGTTGAGAGCTTGGAAGCGACGGAGAACGCAGTTTGACTCATGATGCGCACGGTTTACGGCGATACACTGCATCACGACCTCCTCACTCATCAAATCAACACGTCACGGAGGTTTCCTTCACGAACTGCTCTCCTGCTGCAAAGTCATCATCGGGGATGAAGCTTCCTAGATCCCGGAAGCAGCGTTCTCAGCCATGGTCTCCCGTTTTCCGGCAGCATGGCTGATATACATCGAAGATGCACACCAGCTGGCGCCTCACATGCGCTGCCCCGTGTCATCCCTGCCAGCACGTCTTGGCGCACGAAGGATCATGGACAGCCTTCTCGAAAAAGACGTTCCTCTGGCGCCATTGATCACCACGACGCATCCCTCCTAGAACGCCCCTCCCAAAATACCTAATATATGTTTGATTGTACTCTCATCGACGGGACCCACGCTGCTCAATGAAGCCTTCTGGTGCAGCGTGCCGCTCTGCCTAACCCCAACCTGCCCTTCGTGTTTGGTCGACGAGCACAACATTTCTCGTGCTTCAGCGTCGCAGTTCCACTCGAACGGGAACGAGGCCCGATGCTGATGGACTTGGTGTATGCTCTGCTAGCCAACGCAATCTCTGAGGCGAGCCTGGTGATCATCACATATTACAGGGACCAGCAGCGTCTCCTGCAACAAATGGCTCGTGGGGAAGGTAGTGATGGACATTTTTGAAATTCTCACAACATGATCGGATGAGGACGCATTGACAGGTGACTTCTTGGATGACAGGCGACGCCTCAACGTCGCTTTCACACGATGCCGTCGCGGGCTATTCGTGCTGGGTACCCTACGAGCACTACGGTCACTTCAAAATTGGGGTCGTCCCATCCAATGGGCACAGGAACACGATGTTATAGTCAACGACTTGACTCCTCCAGATTTATTTGCATGAGCCATTTATCTCTTATACCATTTAGCTCCGCACACTACCGCGTGCATTACACGGTAGGCTTTGGTGAAGGTGAAGCCTGTGGAGCGTTAGGTTCCGTCTCTAAAGAACCCAACAGTTAGTTGCTTCGTGAAACGCGTTAGAATACCTACGATTGGCTGCCTTGTTTTGCTGAAGCTCACCGTCTGACACTCGCGGTGGAGTGCGGAGCTCAACTGGTGTAGTAAACAACCGTCATGAATCGAAAGGCGTGGTAATTTAGGGGCCGAATAATAATTGATTCATTGAAGATGAAATGGCAATACACACTAATCATTGCGGTAATTCATCAACACACACTGTACATTTCTTGAAACTCAAGAAATGTACAGTAATGGTAGGGAAGCGGTCGAGTGGCATGACGGCATAAATAAAATAAAGTTGAAATAATTCAAATAAACGCGTTCTTATCTGAAGTCGGGTTTCGAGTTTCCTCTGCATTTTACGCATATGGTTACTATCAGCCGCTATCAGTTGCTGCCACTTTCTGTCCCTCACCGAACATGCTCCCGTCCCACCCTCTCCATCACTTTTTGGAACCAACGCCTTACTACTGCTGAGACGCATGCAGTGAGTTTTTTTTTCATTCCAGCGCCTCTTTTCAGCCCTTATCAGCTCTTATCACTTTCTGACCCCCACCAAATATGTTCCCGTCCCAGTTACCACTTCACGTGTCGCCAACGCTTCATTGCTGCTGAGACGCCCGACTCTTATCGGCCGTTATCACCTTCGGTCCCCTGCGAAATATGTTCTAGTCTCGCACCTACTATATATTATCTGATAGGCAGCGCCTCAATGCTGCTGGGACGTGAGCTATGAATTTCGTGACCATGCATTCAAACTCCCCCTATCCAATCTTATCATCTGATATCACCTTCGGTCCACCGCCAAATATGTTCCCCGGCTCGCCCTATATCATATCCTAGAATCAACTCCAGGTGACTGCTGGGACGTGCGCTATGAATTTCGTGACCTTAGCCTTCTAACGCCCCTTATCGAAACTTATTAGCTGTTATCACCTTCGTTCCCACGCCAAATATGTTCCCATCTCGCCCCCTACGCTTTATATATAGTCGGGATAACGGTGAGTGTTCCTTTTTTCCCTTTTGCATTTATTTTACCTTTCTTTTAACAAGTCCGAGGAGCGACTTTTTGTGAAAAAAGGAAGGTGTATGAGTCGGGCTCAGTTGGGAGATCAGCAGATAGGCTGATGTAGGCTGAGAGCTACTCCGATGATTCAAGCTGATTGCAGGAGGCGGAGCAACGGCGAGGGCGAGGATGGTATTGGAGCGGTGTGGACGACACAAGGGCAGCGGTAGACGACGGGACGGCCAACGGACGCGACACCAGCTGACTGATGCCACACGGCCTCGGGTCCGACGAGGCCCGCACGAGTCTCCTCACCCTACTCTGCATATTATTATATTCAGTGACACGTTACTAATTGTTGTGAGTCAACTGAGAACGACTGCACCCCTTTAAGCAACTTATAGTATTTCTACTTGAATAGACTTTGTACACCTACCAAGCGCGTCCACTTGACGCATGGAAATAAATAAATAAAAAATAAATAAATATTCCACTGTGCTGTCGTATCTTCGTATCTACTCGCTGACAAATGTGTCCGCTTTCAACCTGTACTCCGGAACGATGCTTCGGAGCTTCATTTCTTTTGGTACAGACCAAAAGTGGTGAAACTCCGGATCCAGGGTCAACCGTTCGTTGGACAAAGTCCAACGAGGGGGTCGTATTTGACCAACTGAAGGGGGGGGGTCGTATTCATAAAGGACAACGTTGCAATAGGTAGGTGAGAGGCATAACTTCAAAGTTCTTCCCAACTATTAACCACAAACGAGTGCATGGCGCAACCCAGAGTGGAAGCGTCCGCAGAGAAGTCCATATTCAATTGCTAACGTGCACAAATATGCTCTCGATGAGAACCAATGCCTTCGAAGTAGACCCAAATTGGTAAAAGAGTGACCACACGGGGAGACCGGCTGCTAAAGGCTTACAAGAGAAGTTTGGAAAAAATATTTAATCGTCGATAACTCCTGAAGAGTCTTTAGCATGTGTTATGGAGCACAAAGCTTGTGCGATGTCATGCTATCATTATTGTGTTCAAGTGTTGTAAACTCGTGTTTTCAGGGGAGTAGCTCCGAAAATGCATAAAAAAAACGGTCCAACGGGGCGATTTTTCGAACGGGTCATTTTGGAAACGAGACCAAGTATTCATTCGAAAGCACTAACCCTCTAGTTTCCTCCAGGGGGACAAGAATCGCAAAAAGTTAAATCTGGAAAAAGTTATAACATTTCAAAGCCAAAAAACCAGCACTCCGCAAAAAATCGGTCCGCGATTTCCCCAAAACGGTCCAACGGGGCGATTTTTTGAGTCCATCAATTTTGGTAGAAGATAAAGTATTCAATAGAAAGCTCAAACCTTCTACTTTAACCCCGGGGGGATAAGAATTGCAGAGGGCTCATTCTGAAGAAAGTTATAGTCATTGAAAGCGAAAAAACCCGGTCCTGGAAAAAAATCGGTCCAACGGGGCGATTTTTTGATGAAAAGAGACTTTGCAAAAGTTGAAGTACTTTTTAGAGAGGAAACAATCTGGACTTTCAGAATTTTCATACCGCTTCTCTCACTTTTATGTTCTAAGGAAATTACAACCTTTCAAACTAAAGGGTGCGCATTTCTGTGAGATTTTCTTTTTTTATCCCATAAATAACCCAGTTTTGAAGACACTGCAAAAAAGTGGTAATTTCCTGAAACTAGCGATCTCGTGGACTACGATTCTCCTTAGTGTCCTGAAAAATATAGAGGGTGAACAGAAAAACACTTGGTTGAAAATTAGTAGTCCGCCTTGATCTGTCCGGCGCTGGGCCGAGAGAAAGATTGTGCGCGCCAATGCGAACTGATGCCACCGCGCTCAATCTGGTGTAGCGCTGGATATAGTTGTACGAAGCAGTACGCAAAGATGCACAAATACCAAGTGTAAGCGCATGATAAGTGTTTGGGGGGGGGTCGTACCGAGACTCGCTTAAAAGGGGGGGGGGTCGTAAATTTTTCGAAACCGGTCCATCGTGACGGTTGACCCTGTCTGGAACATTGCTCGACATAAACACCTATTGCGTACGCTCTTGGTCATCCCACACAATAGTGCCGCAGTGGCAGCTAGAGGGCAGTGAAGGGAGGACGGAGAATGAGATAAGTGGAACCATCCACGTCAAGATCGTGGAGGTAGAGAAGGTCGCGGCGGCTGTACGGAACCAACCCGGTTGTTTTGGGAACAAAACCGGGTTGGTTCCGTACAGCCGCCGCGAAACGGAACGGTGCTCACAAAGGAACCACCTACCCTACAATTGGGCATCACTCCCAATTGTAGGGTAGGTGGTTCCTTTGTGAGCACCGTTCCTTTCACACTCGTTTATTTTATACACTCTACAGTCGTACCGCTAATCCAAATCACATTACAACACATAACAAGGGTCTGGTCGGAATTGAGTTGAATGTTGGAGGTTGAGTTTCGAATCTCCTATGTCCCAAAGCAAGTCCGCCGATCGTCTTATCCGCCCGGATCTCACCATATCCGGTAACAAGGGCTTCGGCTCGGGGGCCGTACGGTCAAGACTTTCCGACAAGCGACTGACCATTTGAACGGTGAGAGGATCACAGCGAGGAGCTAGCGCGAAGCGGTTCAACGATCGCGAGCGCTGACTCAGCCGAGGACTCCCAAAGGCCGCCTTCCGCGCTCTGTTGTCCTCTGAGGGCGGGGCTTAGTTGACATCATGAAGGTCCGTTCACGACATTCCCCGCGCGAAAAGGAAAATAGTGTCGGCGTAGACGGATTTGCTGGGTTTCCGCATCCTCCCCGCGGGACGTAACGTTTGAAGGAAAAATTGATTTTGAGATTGATTTCAAAATCGAAGGGATGGTGTACATAAACCAGAAACGCATGATGGAAACATACAATTAACTCATAAAAGTAAACTGAACCAAAACTACGAAGTATCACCAATACCTTTATTCGTCGCGGTGTTGCCTCTCTACCGTATTGCAATTGTCCCACCACGAGTTGCTACCATCGCGTCGACCGCCATCACTATTAAGTTTTACTGACTACAGCTTGAGCTACTTATTTTGAAGTTCGTTCAATTATAGACCCGTTCGAGCCGTTGGAAGAAATTATGTGTTGAACACGACTTTCCAACCAATAACTTGTTTATCGATTTACAAACCGATAACAGATAATCGATCGAACATGGGAGTAAATGCGGTTGAATCGACCAACGGATAACATGAAATAAATCGACCGAGGAGTAAATAGAAAAGGGAAGATGGCTCTCGAATAGGCTGAGCTTGAAAAATAATAAAAATTTGAATGAGAAATTGAAAATACAGTTGATTGATTGAAAAAATTGAAGTTTGAAATATTGATGGAAGATTTGGAATAACGTAAGGTCACACAAAGGGGTTGAATTGAAGGAATTGAAGTTGAATATTTCAAAGGTTGAGCGAGAATTGAGCTCAGAGTGGAAAATTGAACTGACAACTTGAAAAATTGAAACTGAAAGTATGAGAAGTTGAAAACAAGGTGATTGAAATACCAATGATAAACAAGTGATGACGTTGAAAAGGGTAAATTGAGAGATTATTTCATTTGAAATTGATGTGGACAGAAAGCACTATTATGTTTGACCATTTCCTTTTCTCGTTTTGCAGTTCTACAATAATGGCGCACTTTTTCCGAAGGACATGAGGTAGAAAGGTGAGATGCCTTTTTCAGACATCTTTCACAACGGTTACGTTCAAAAGCCCCACGGTTCCTATCACGAAGTGTATAATACTTCTTACAGTCAGCGGCAAAGCGATTAGGGCTATCACAAAGCCTTCATTTTTTGGAAGAGTGATGTTGAGGTTGTTGTTGATGACTTGGACCAGACTGCGTGATGGCTCACGATTTGGAGGATTCTTTAACTCCTCCAATACTGTGAGCATCTGCTTTTGCAAGTTAAACACTTGAGTTCAGTTCGTCCAGCGTTTCTTCCATCATCCCCTTTAGGGTGCAGGTCTGACGCTCCAGTACGTGGAGCTCGCGCTAAAAGGGATGACAGTAATATTGATGAGAAATTTTTTTTAGGAAATGATTGATTTTTGAGGTAGTACCTAGTCAATTCTTCGAACTTTTAGTGGTTTGGGTGGAATATTCGGAGAATCGTCATTTTTCGGCTTTTTCCTTCCTTTTTGGGAAAGGTCGTCCTCGTCTTAAATTTTTCGTTCATTAATTGAAAAGTAGGGTACATGCAAAAGTGAATTACGGTATTTGAAAGAAATTAGAACCACTGAATTGAAGAATTAAGATCAAATTGAGTCACCCTAACTTACCTACTTTATTTGCAGGCATATTTGAAGCTGATATTGAAAGACAGTTAACTATTCATTGTTAGTAGTTAACTGTCTGAAAGTAGGGTACTCACATGCGTGCTGTCGATTCGATTTGTCATTGAACTGAGGTCGTTCGTACGTCCTAAGATGCGCTGAGTCTTTCTGTGCATAAGCGGGTTCTCTTCATGGTCTCGATTTATTCGCGGCTCTCCAGGTTGCAGTTGTTGAATTTGACGAGGAGGTTCTCAAGCTACTGGCTGCGGCGGCTGCTCATTGTCCGGGGCATCATCTGCTTCCATGGGAACCTCTTCTTGTTGATCGTTGCCTGCATCGTTGTCGGCCATTTCCTTAGAGCATGAGTCATTTCTTTCAGGATAGCCCACAAGGGGCAAAATCCACGTGAGAGTTGAATGCATATCGAGAACCTGTTAGAATCAGAATTGATGTTAGAAAAAATGAGGCATGTAGAGCTCGTTCAAGGTACTTGTCTCGTTGATAGTGTAACTTTTGTGTACTTTTGCGCCAACACTGTTGAAATTCGAGGTTTCAAGGAAAGGGTTCCATTTCTAAAGTACTTTGAGCACACTTCGAAGTACCTTAAATGCTAAACGTGCCAGGAAAAAGAGGAAACGTAAAAGTTTCTTCAGAAGAATGAGACCGGCAAGCGTAATACAGTAGATGTGAAGCAGGGAAATTTAGCTTGTTGACATTCGCAACGCTAGTGTTGAGTTTTTTTGTTTTTCTTGTGCATAGATTCGCAGCTCTGATAGCTACCAAGCATGAGAAGCTCATGATGACCGCTAGCGTGTACAAGTAAAATGTCTTACATATTTCAAAAAAGTGGTTGGAATCGGTAAGGTCCCACTCTATCTTGGAACGGTCACTGTCTTGCGTATAATTGTTGGAAATTCTACTAAGCTTTCATATCGGATTTATGCCATTTATGTAATTTAACGCTCCTTGAATCTCTATTACTGTCACTTGAGAACCGCACTTGAGTTGGCACTGATCTCTTACTCGAGCTCCGTTGAAACACAGTCTTATTTCATTCTCAAACCCCTCCTTCGTGCAGGTGAGCACGAATTGCCTTATGCCGCACGTGACTTGTGCGCGTGCTTGATGCACATCCGCTTGGCAATGAATTCTTGCTACGGCACCTTTGAAACAATTGTAGCACCCGACGAAGGGTGCAGGGATCATATTGCAGGTAAATTCTGCAATAACTTGAGCCGATTTGATAGTTGAAGGGTCGATAAATATGGCTGTTTCAATTGAAACAGCGGGCGTACGGATTATTGGGAGGGTTTAGGTCCTTCCACTACTATGCCGACTGAAAAGGTTAGGGGCAAAGTATGGGAAAGTCGTCTTGTTTGTGATACAGTATTGTGTGTGCAGTAGCAGGAGTCCTCTGCTGGATTACACTTACACGTATCTTTTATGCTACAGGGGTTTATTGAAGAATTTGAGGTTGTAGGGGTAGAGGTGCAAGCGTAACTGAACGTTGTATCGTCGTCCAAGTAAGCGGCTGTTTTGTTTTTGGTTATGAATTGCTTATATTGAATGAATATTGCTGCGAAAGAGAAGGAGGTCACCTCTATTCTCGTTCTGTTGAGGCATTTGCTTCTTGCATGAGACTCGTCAGTGCGTTGAGTTGTCTAGTTAATTTTTGTTTAGCATTTTCAGGATGAATGTCTGCTGTGAAATCCCGAAGCTGGATATCGATGAGCGGAAGATCGTCTCTTGGTGTCGTGACTCGCCACGACCTCGAGCAAAAATGCTCCATGGCCATGCGAGGGATGATGCCGCGGCGCCGCACAGTCTTGACTGCGCGTCGACTGTAAAACTGCGCAAAGCCCTGGTTCTCTGCCGCCTTCAAATTTGCCCGCGCAATCTCAGTCAGTCTGCATGATGCAATAACGCCAGTCGGTCGTCTATCCGCCACGCGTCGACCAACACATCGGGTCGGTTACATCTACGCTTATTACATCTCAACTAAGGCGGACCCGCATAGGCTTATATTTCTCTTACGCTACATCTCAAATAGTTTAACTATAGTTACTCTTCTTATAATCGGCTAGTAGCCAAGGTTTTCCCTCACATCATCCTTTGCTAGTAGTTCATAGTAGTAGTAAAATGGGAGTTCTTCTTTTGTAGTCAAATAGTAGTTCCACCAATGCCATAGTTTCGTAGTAGTTTATTCATAACATTTTCACAGTAGTTTTACCACAGTTTCTTTATCGTGTTTCTATGTAGTATTTCACATTAATTTACAGATGCAAGTTCTTTATTGTAGATGCCTTGGTTCACATGAAGTTGAGTAAGTATAGTCTTTTGTACATCGCTCGTATATCTATACTCGCATCGCGCCACGCTCTCGCACGCATCAGCAAGTCTTGTCGATCATCGGTGTAGACGTATCATACATCAGTCAATACTCTATCTCGCACCCAATAACATCAGGGTTCAAACGCACGCAGCGGCACGCGACATGGTTGTTGGAGTCAGGGAATAGGCCCTGCACATGAGCTCGCGACGGCATGGATGGAAGAGCAATCTCGCGCACGCATTCCCTTCCGAGGTGTTGTGGGCACCCACTGGAATCCCACGTTTTGCCGCGTTCCGTGGTCGAACCACCGTTGCATCTCACTCTTTCGCTTTCACTCAAACCACGGGGCACGACACTTGGAGCACTGTAGTTGCGGATGACTGTCGCTTAGGACTGCCCGAACGAGGAGGAATGCCTGGAATGGCTGGTATATATGCGGCATTGTCCTTGTCTTTCGTTTATCTGAATAAATTCTTTTATGGTTTTATCAGTTTGTTTTGAGAAGCTGTGCATTCTTCAGCGGATGAGATCGAGAGCCTTGAGAGACTGTGATTTCTATTGCTTTGTTTTGAAATTGTTGAAAGCTTTTTTGATGTTTTGAGAAGGTGAGATCCTGATTTCATCCTCCGAGTGTTAGGAAGCCGGGATCGTTGAACTTCGTTTTCTCTGACCTGAAAAGTACTGTGGACCACGAGACGTTTGGAACCCTTTCTCAGCGTTTCACGCCTAGAAGTGGGTCTTGAAATAAGTCTTGGATACAATTAAAAATGGGTGTTTTTGGTTCGAGTTCGTTTTAATAAGGCTTCGAGAGAAAAGATTGCAGTTATAGAGCTTATGTTCTGTCATGGTTCGAAGCGAATTCAAATTGTGATAAGTTGAATTCGTTAATGTTTTGGTCTGTTTAATAATTCTCCTTCAAGTGGTACGACTATCGGTCGTCTTCCCTAGCATTACGAGTCAACTGCAGAATATGCATCAAAGTAGTAGATGAACGGATAACGTTCTTATAGTTCGACGACGTACTATACATAATCGATGCAAGTAAGGACATATAAAAAATTGCCGGCTATAATTACTAAAACTGTAAGGTACCTTGTTGGTTGGCCAGACTGTCGGACTGCCACCGGGATTTCTCTCGAGTTGCCTTCTCCTCGAAACTCTTGTCACCGGGGTAAAGCATAGTTGACTTGAATGCTTGCAATTGAAAAGAAGTTGAACAGAGGGACAAGGAAGAATGAGATCACGAAATTTTAAACATCACGTGCAAGGGTACTGCCCAAAATACGCGATTTGGGCCCTAAAAGGCGCATCCTTTTAAATATAGTGCACGTGTGTAAGAATATCCGTTTTGACAGCTTCAGAGATTTTCTTAATGCTAACCATAATGTTACACTTTTGTTTCAAACCTATTGGGAAATCTTGAGCAGCTTCCCTTTCCTTCTGACTTCTGATTTGAGTGGAGAATTGTGTCGGAAAGGATCATATCCTTCCGCGTAAGGGTACTTGATCCTAGTAACTATAAAGCGCTTCGTCTGTCGTCTGTCGTCTGTCGTCTGTCGTCTGTCGTCTGTCGTCTGTCGTCTGTCGTCTGTCATCTGTCGTCTGTCGTCTGTGTGTCTGTCACGAAATTCCCTAGCTCCTGAGGATCCGCCTGGAGAGACCGGGTCAAGTCCGGGATGGGTGGGTAAGGTCTCACGAAGTACTAAACACACATCACCTAAGCGGAGCCCCGCCCACGGTGGGCGTGGCGTGCATTGAAATGAACTGTACTGACGATCAAGGTTTCAATTTCAGTGACAAAACGACCTCGAAACAGGGCCAAGAACTGGGTTAAAGTGTGCATTGATAAGCTAAATCGAATGGGGGAGACCCACCCCCGGTGGGCGGGGCGTTCTCCAAAAAAGCAGCGCTTCATGAAAAAATTCATAACTCGGTTTGGAGTGAGCCCATAGTTCAAAAAAAAGTAAATGTAGGAGAGCAGTGTCTAAGGTGTTCGCAGCATGCGTGACGTGGGCGAAGACCCGCCCAGAATGGGCGGAGCGCGCTCTGAAGTGTGCGGCGTTTTCTAAAAGCCCCCATAATTTGGGTCGGAGAAGTCATAGGGAACCGGAAAAAAGGTGCATAGGGGTGGGCGGAGGGGTAGATGTGAAATGTTATCTGGGGGCGGAGCGTGAACAAAGTGGGCGGAGTT
>KZ348936.1:20367-30404 GCA_002352805.1 Teladorsagia circumcincta | reverse complement strand
CATTCCTCGGGGGCAGGTTGGCTATTATCAGACTTGTCTGGGAGGGTAAAAACACCCCAATGTACCTCTTGCCACCGAAAGTCACTACACAGGTCAAATTGCATCCACCTTGCCACTGCCATCCTGAATGGAAGTAGAGTGCGCGGCGCCTCTCACATCGTCACTAATCAACGCGAAACTTTACTTTTTATCCTTTCGTTGACCACTCAATGATCGGTCGCACTAATTCTCTTATTGTCACCTATTCTGGTGTCGCATAGCCAACAGAAGGTTTTCTCATCATACAAGTCTCGCCAGGATAAGGCTTCGTGCTCAGAAAGGTGGTTCTTTACCCTCCGCTGATTGGCGGCAACCATAATATCGCGCGCTGCGCTTCCACGAAATTTTTGTTTAATTTTTCTCTCTTACTGATTTTCTTTCTTTTCCTATCTCAGATTCATACACTCTCACTACTGTATACTTAAGCAAACCACTAAATAAACAAGTAGCAGGGAATTCTCGGGAAGTCTCCTTGTATGAACTGAGCTTATTCTGTATTTGGCTTGCAGCTCAAGATGTCTGGTAAAAGGAAGGGTACGATAATTTCAATGTATACCTAAAGTTCTACTCCCGGTCGCGAGTAAGAAAAAAAATCCTGCGTGGCAAAGAAAATGATATGCTGCAATTTCACGGAAATGTGAGCGATATTAGCAACAGAAGACTTCCAGACCCAAGATTAGCCCCCTTTGTGTGAGGTTGTTGGAGCCATGACATTTTAGTCGTAATCGTTAGTTTTCCATTTTGGATGTGCATTTTATGTTGAACAAGCTTTATTTTGATATTTTCTGTTGATAATGCACTATTGAGGTACACTCACCCAAACGCCCACTATCTGAGCCGTAAACTCATCCAAAATCAACGTTCACTTCTCGTAATCTGAAAAGCTTCTTTAGATTTTATCTCCACTGCTGCGCTATATGACTTGTTTTTGACTTGTCTTTATTTTTAGTTATAGTTTCGTCCAGGTTGAACTCTCAATGTGAACTCTCTCTCTCTCAAGAACTCTCAATGTGAACCTAATCATAGCTGTTTGTCTCTCATCGAGTCAGCGACAATGGTGTTTCTTTTCCAAGGATGATCATAACCAATTCTTGTGACCAGTCGGACTGGTTCCATGCCCCGAGGCAATTCTAAAGGTTGTTTTAGACTGATTCAATGATGATATGCCTTTGTTGTCCGAGTCATTGCTTGCCTAACCCTTTATGTTGATAAAGCTGGAACGGCTAATAAAGCCAATTAAGAAGTAGCAATTGCACAGTGTTAATCTGGAAGTTTACTGGATCCACATTCTCTGATTTACCAGGGAGCTCACTTGAACAACGCTACTAACGCGAACTGCGGAACTGGTGTAGTGCCAAACGGCGATGCCTACAAGGCGCTCGGCAGGGGATCAGCCGCTTGAACACGCGCGGTTCCGGTTATCCAATCCTCCCATCCCTCCGGGTACACTTATTTGGTACCAGGGTGAAGATAATGGCTTGCACATCAGCTTGACCCACGCACCACAGTGTAGGCCAAATCGCCTGTAGAATGCCAATAGTTCCCGAATGGAAGCAGAATGAGGACCGCCCCTGAGTTTGGGGATGGTCAAGCACGTGACCGTAGGTTTAGAAGGAGAGACTCTTCTTACAAGGAAAAGCTCCCAGGTCGCCAGGCCATTTAAGACAAGATGTATACGCCTGAATGTATCCTCGAACGCTGATCTCAAATCCACCCTCCAAATCTGCTAAGCGATTCTCTGAATGGATTCATGAAGCAAAACAACGCAGCGGTAATGATCAGGACTCACAGTCAAAACGTCATAGGATCGGTCCCTATCGTGTTTACTGTTCTCCATTCTTAGGTAAACGGTTTTTAATCGCCTATTTGACTGAATTTCTGAAGTATGTGAAACAGTAATTACGAAAGGGGGCCGGTCCTATAACACTTTTGTTGTGAGTCCCGATCACTACCGCTGCGCTGTTTTGCCTCATAACTCCGTTCAGAGAATCGTTTAGCAGATTTGGAGGTGAATTTGAGATCAGCGTTCGTTGGTACATCCAAGCGTATACATCTTTTCATAAATGGCCATGGCGACCTGGGAGCCTTTCCTTGTTAGTTGCTTTGAGAGGAACTCTGTAAAGAGGAAGTTGAAGCATCAACCCCAGATGAGGCCGCGCCGAACATCGATTCTGTGGTTAGGATAGAGTAGCCTGTACAAACCACAGTTAAGCCGTCATCACGGCTCGAAAGTGCGCAACAATGACACTAAGATCTCACAAAGTGGGCTAATGACGCCTAGTGAGAGCTAATCGACGGGATACCACGCGCATACCCCGTGACACGTAACGTTGACCGCTACGTAATACTAGTTCAAACTGCGCGGGTTAGTGGAGCCATGAGCAAACAATTTCAGACAACTCGTCCGGAGGTGCCCTCGCAGTTTTCAACGGAACAAAGAGGGAGTCCTTGTTCAAGGCTTCATCGGCGGTTTGCTTGCTTCTGTTTTTCATTTCCAATAAACTTTATCCACAATTTCATTTCGACCGCTCTTAACACACCATTTTGATTACGGTTGTTGCTTCATCTCGGTTAACGCTCACAATATCGCCTTTACTTTCTCCTGTTCGCCTTTACCCCAAAATGGGGGTTTTCAAACGGCTTGCGCGCAGTTGTTTGGATATTTGTGGCTGACTAGGAACGGATGTTGTGTCGAAACCATATTCAATGAACCCTACACTGTAGGACGTGTTTTTAGGCGCTGATCTTGAATCTGCTTCCCAAATCTGTCAAACGAATGCTGAGGGACAATAGCGGTAGTGGTCTGGGCTCACAGGCGAGAGGTCGTAGGACGATTCCCTGACAAGTTTTAACTTTTGCTTTCGTGGCAACGTGGTTGGAAAAGGCTTCTAACTACATAATAGATCTACGCTTACCTACAGTTACCCTTACAAGAAGTATGCATTTATCATACATTCAATTGGATGTAAGGCAAACACTCCCGTTTTCATATACGAGGGCTAAAGGGTTTTCTCAAAGTGCTCCTGTGATCGCCACATGCGGATTCATCACCATAAAGATGCTGAATTACTGGAGTAATGGAGCTCTACTTAAATCTCTAGTTGACGCAAACAAACAGCACCTCGATCACAAACGCTTTTGCAGTAATCAAATCTGCAGAACTCTGCTCCTGTTGGCTTTCGCGCTACCGATGGAATTATAAGCCCACTTGGATCCTATCGTTATGAAATGGCTAGAAATTGCGGAATCAACCCTACGAGGTGCAATGGTAATATTCATCTGCTCGTAACTACTGTCTACTCTCTAGAGTTCCATTAATGGGCATTTCCGATTTCCGATAGGTCCAGACGTTCTTCTTTTCACCTGTTTCCACGACATGCAGAATCATACCTCACTGATTCCTTGGGAATCGCTTCAGTACCCGTGGCAGACTGAGCCAGGGTCAACCGTCCCTTCGAACTGTTCGAACGAGGGGGTCGCATTTTGGTCACGGGCCGAGGAAGGGGGTCGCATTAGTGGTTTTGGGAGGAGGGGATCGCATGAAAAATTTGCCGTTTCAGCGTGCGTATATACTCCACTAGAAAATGAGGCGGTGGGAATATAGGTAAAGTCGAGTTGAAGTGGTGGTAAAAAATGAAATGCAGGGAATTTTGGAAATTTTCTTGTTTCAAAGCAGCTATTTACCCCCCGCTTGACGGCATTTCTATGAGAAAAGGTGGGTGGAGTTTTGGGTGTCGATTGATATCAGAACTAAATACTATAAAAACGTAATGGTTTTGGGGTGGGGAAGGAGGGGGGGGACGCAATCGTCACGGTTGGACCCTGCAAGGGGGTCGCAACTGGACCCCCTCGACATGGCTGGTCGCAAAGATCCCGAAAATGTTCGAACGTGACGGTTGCCCCTGGACTGATCACGAGGTGCTGGATGTAATTTTTGAGAAATGAGGTTCACTTAAAGTGGGCCCTGCGATTGCGCGAGATATCCCTTGTGCAATCTAGTCTCAGCTGTAGTTTCAGAAACGACCGCCGTAAACAGCAGTGCTCGCCGGTCAATTGTTCCTGCTGCGACGACCCCTGCTGGTGAAGATTATGAGGAAGAACCTCTTGTGAGAATATTTGGCTGAGTTTACCAGTTTCTTCAAGAATTATTACCCGTTTATTTATGCACTGGTTCAGACAACCACGACAACCCCATTTCCGCGTCTAATCGCTGGTGCTGAAATACCGTCAAAGCCGTCACCGGAGCCAATACGATTTGACGAGGTAAAGTTGTTTGAATATAGAAATAGCTGCCTCCCTGGCTTCCTCACATGATCCTGCTGAGAAAATTTAGTTCGAATATTCTAGAAGAAAAAGGTTTGTAAAGCAACGAACTTGAAACCACGGGTCAGGCTTAGGTGCCAAAAAGTAGTCCCTCCTAAAGTAAGGGAGAGGGTTCCTCAAAATTAGGAGGCGCAACACTGTCGAAACTCAAACTGTGAGGCAGCGTCGCTGCGGCCTTACCTTGTGTGCTGCCGTTATGCCATCCTTATCAATCGTGGCATATGTGGCTCTGCGCTCTCAACGTACGACGTGCTCTCTCGCTTTTTCCCTCTCCTCGCAACGCTGTGTCTCTCCCTCATACCATGGCCAACCTCAAGAAACTTCATTGTTTTCTGGCGTTTTTTGCTTGTTCGTCCCAATTACTTCCTCATTGCCCTTCTTGTCTAATTTTTGATAAAAAATAAGGCATCAATTCGATCCCACCCGTTTGTTTCCCTCTTTCCTCGGACGAACCTTATGTCAATCTCGAGAGCTCGTCAGTGCCTGGATCGGGATTGGCGAAAAAAGTCACAGCGAAATGACCAAAATGCTCAAAATTGACGCACAAATTAATCCTTAAGAGGAGCATGCAGTTAAAATAATTATATATAAAAAATGGTGAAGAAGTAGCGCATAAATGGAACGAAATAAGCGAACAAAAAAATAACATTTGAATGGTCGAAATATATATTAGAGACCAAAAACCAATTGGGTAATACTTCAATGATTAATTAGTTTTTTTTTCAGATTTACCCACTTTTAATATCGATAGCCATTGAGTGTTCATAACATCTGAACTTACTTTTATAATGCTATAATATTAATAGGTAATATAATAAATATAATAATGCCGATTATATCAGATACATTGAGGTTTTACTTATAACCATTTCCTTAACTCTTGAACTTTGTTAGCTTAGTTTTAAATTTATTGAATATGAAGAAAATGTTATCTATTCTAAGCGTTTCCGTATTTCTAAAAGGACCTTTGTTGCCAATCCGTTTCATTACAATCTAGTTACGTCCTGTAATTATTGGGCCGATGTCAGACTTTGCGAATCGCTAGTAGCGAATCGCGCGATTCGCAAAGTCTGACACCGGCCTTACACTTGTTGAATCTAGGTAATTACTAAGGTCAAAAAAATAATTTTACTCACAAATACTCAAGTTGAAAGAATTGATGACAGGCCTCCTTCGATGACATCGCCACGTTGCGATTCAAAAATGCGGCGAAAGCTCCATTTCTTCACTCGGCAGCGCCGGAAGTTCGACGTAAATTCGAAAAAATCTGGAACGATGAAAACATTCCCAGTGAAGCTCTCAGAAACCTTAAAGTGAGCATTTATTCTTTCTTTCCCAACTTACGGCATGAGTACGTCCTCCAAATAGTGATCGTTTGTCCCGAGATACTAGCCTTCCTGTTTTGTGATGTGTAGCATTCAGCAGATCTTTTTTGCCACATTTACAACAATTAGCACTGGGGATCACTGGCCCTTGCTGATGTGAAACGATCAGGATCCGATATTTCAAGTCACTATTGTCACACGCATGCGTATGGACACTGCGAAAATACCGAATCCTCTTGCTTTTCTTTCGGTTCCTAGCATGTTACAGACTATAGACACACGATGTCTGAAGGCGGGCTTCACGATGAAAGCAAGCTCACCAGAAATCAAGGCAGTGGTGGCCTGTTTCAGAGATGAAGAAAAACCAAGAAAAACAGCCTAGAACTCGATAAATAGGACCCTTTTGTTCACAGGTTTGCGCTTAATGCTTCCTGCTAGGCAGCTAGCGCCGGACGGCGAGGGAGTGGGCGGGCAGCGGCAATAGCGGCGCGGTGGCGGCCATGCTAGATTGCACGTATGAGCGAATTACGTGTCGGTCCGCAACCTTAGGAGGTCCGCCTGTCTCTCCCCTAGTAAGGTTCTCCCGCTTCGACCTCCGAGCTTATCGTGAAATACTCCTCAAGGAGCAAAAGGGAAACGTCTCGACGGGAAGATCAGAGAACCGTTGACAAATGAAAATGGGTTGCTCCTTCACTGTTCCAGTGAGTCTCGGCACTGCTTCAACAACCATTGTTCGCTGTGCATGGCGAACCGGAAGTCGAAACGCACAGCCCCAGCTATCAGCCTCCACTCTAGAATGGCCAATTCATCTGTTCTCGTATGTATTGGTGGACGAACCAAAGTGGTCAACTAGTCCAGTTCAGATGTGCTTGAAATAATCTCAGAAATCTGAACACGGACAAGGGTAGACGGCTATGCGATTCGAGAAGACTTCTTTAGTATCATCTGGTCATCAGTGACTGAAGGAGAACTTCATTTTATAAACTGCAGGAATGGGTTACAATAATTTTGGGGCCGTCTGAATAGCCATTTTGGAACATCTTAGTAAAGCGAATCCGTGATCCCAATACTCAGGGGAGAGAAACTGCTAATTCGAATTCCCACTATCCCTTAGGTTCTTGTTCAAAATTCTTCGATTCTATCCATACCCAAACCACCAAATCTTTTGAACTGGTTTGATATTCGCTGCCCCAAGCCTTCGCTCGAATGAGCATCCCGCAGATTTCATTTTGAGCATCGTGTTCTGCCTCTCCTTACTGTAGCTTCTTAAATGATCTGTCTCGATATTCGTCCCTCTGATGTGAAAAACTACCGTATTTAGAACTGGTCTTACGGTTTTATTTTTATTTTATAATGATTTATTCACCTGTCTCTATACCGTGACGTCAGATTTCACACCTTCAGCTAACTTCTCCTCAAAGGAGGTTTCCACGATAAGGTCAGAGGTCGAAGAAGGGGAAATTCACCCACTCGGAAGGCAGGCGGGCTTTCTAAGTGGTGTGGAATGGTGCGCGTTTGGCAGCGAAGAAAAAGCCCACTGCGACCTAGCATGGCTGTACCCGCGCCACTCGCGCCGAGGCGCGCCCACCCTCTCGCCGTCTGACTCTGGCCGTTTAGCCGAGAGAGCGTTAGCATTGAAGAGGGCAGTCCCGATGAGAATCGCATTATGCGGGAATCAATGAGCTGAGAAGGGCTCTCATTTCTCCTGTTCTGGACCCATTCTCGTGGTCTTTTTTCAAGCCTGCACCATTGACCACCCCTACCTTGATTTCTGTTGGACTGTCTTTTCATCGTGAACTCCGCCTTTAAACTGCACCTATCGCTGATTTTGTCGTCTCTGCGTAGGTTCAGTCGTGGCGATAACACAACTGTACCGCTTACTTTGACAATTGTGTAACCATTTGAGTGAGCAGGGTTCTGAACGGGCAAAATTCCAACTGTTGAATTCAGTATAATTTCAACGGTTGCGGCAATTATACTTTCAGATACAGACATTGGCCGTGTCATTACTCACTGGAAAGCAATTGGAGGAGTACAATCGTTGGGCAACGAAACGACGCTATGTGCTGAAAGCTCGGGAGCATGAGCTTAGAGAATTGAGCCCCGCCGCTAAACGGACACTACGGCGAATCAGTAATCGATGTACGCCTTTACTTCTTTCCCTAACTTTTTTTGAATTTTGACACCAAGTTCAGTTCATAAAATAGGTAAAAAAAATAATCGAAAGTGAACAAGTAAACAATCTCAGGAAAGGCTAATCGGGTCCGGCATAATACAAGCAAGTTCAACTACTAGCTCACAGTAGACAATTCGTTTGTGGCAAATAACTTATGGGAAACTAACAAGCCTGTGCAAGTGGTTTAGTGACCCAACCCGCAAGCCCCTCAGAGTTCAAATCCCGGCGTCGTTGAAAAGGTACCATTGCAAGATAGAAGAAATCATAAATTTGGACTCATCTGGAATGTCCTGATACTTCTACCTCCGAATGATAGTCGAGCGCTTAGGCATCTCAAAAGGGTAATCGGCGCCCATGCCTATATTGTGCTTATGGGATAAGCTTTTCGCGAGACATGTTATCGTTTACCTTTTTCTTTGATCAAGATTGAAAACCATATTCCAAAATCATTACGGAGAACCGACCGCTTTAAACCACTACATCTGAGATTCGACCGCTTTTCGAATTTTCAATATGGGAAGGGGCATAGGGGTGTGGCAATGCTTTTGAGACCGCGTAAAATATTCTTTTTATGGGACCAAGCCTTAGAGGGGGAGTAGAAACTCGAAAGTGTGCGAGCAATTCTCATTAGTTTCTCATGCACTCGCAACACTCGTTTTTGGAGCTCAAGCAATTTTCATTCAATTCTCATTCGGAGTTCCTGGTCATTACCCAGGCTTAGTCCTAGAGGATGCCCTGTGTATAGCGCCCCGATTTTTGGTCGTTGAGGTCAGCTCAGACAGGCTAGCAAAGAGCAGCTGGTCCAAGACGCCATGATTTTGCACCTTGAAGTTCGCCCTATCAAATCAGTTATTTGAAACGGCATTTGCGCCAGTTTTATGTAACGTCTCCAATAACTAATCCTTGCGCTAATCGTGTCAACTCGCGCTACGAAACCAGCTAATTCACATAACCATCCCCATTGAAACCACGGAATTTGTCTTGATTTTTCTATATAACCATGAAAACAGTACCCGCGAGCCGCATCCTATCCTTCATCTAGCCAGGGGAAGAACACATAACTCTAAATTCACTGGTATTCAATGGCACAGTTTCTTGACTCTCAGTATATTTGTACTTTTACCACATACATTTCAAATGGCCCCCTTCTTAGGGCGATTCTGGTTGAAAAGCGAACGAAAATTCAAAGGGATTATTGTTCGCTTAGCTCCCTTGCGGAAAGGATGTGAAACCACCCTATCGCCTACAAGTTGGAGGGAACGGGCTTTCATGAATTTTCATTCTTAGTTTTGGCTCGTAGAGAAACCATGGGAAATTTCCAGCGCTAAACGGCACAGGACGCAAGAGACGTTCAGTCTATTCTTTTGGATATCTTATACCGGATTGTTTTCATCGCTCGCTAATTTCTCATCCTGTTGGATGATGTGGCTTGACGTGTCCTTAAAATGCGCCTGACATATCGACTATTACTCATACCAATACAGTTTCAAGTAAATTGTTCACAGTAATTCTCGAACATTCACCAATCTTTTCCATTTCAGCCCAAGATCACGAGGAAATTGCCGTGGCGCCAGCAGTGAAACAAGAACTACGGAATTTCATAGCGGCTTTCAATCGACGGCGTTCCAAACTAGCCCACTGATTTTCACAGTAATTTCTCAAGGCAATTTGGGTATAAACGACTTCTTCATTTCTCGCCTTCAATGAGTCTCACTAAGCAAATTCGAACTGGCATTGAGGAAATTCGAACCAACACTGGCGCGTACTGCACTGTGCCGCGCCACGATATTCGTCGGGGAATGACCATGAAATATCGATTTTTGAATTCCAACCCCACATTCATTCGTCATGTGCTTACTTACAGTGCAATTCTTTGAGACCACGAGAACCTAGTCAAGAACCCTTACCCAGAACTGTACTGGACAACTAGTGGCGTGAAATAAGCGATCAATAGCTACCGTAAGAATTGCTACAGTATCGTGATCGCAAGAAAAAACAAGAGTTTGCCTTTTACACGTCAGTTAATATCACTTTTTAAATGAACATGAGTTCGAAACTAATTCAATTTAGCAAGTAAACTTTAATGAAAGTAAAGAAATTCAGGAAAAGTATTAAAAAATATTTTTACAAATTCTGAATGTAAAAAAAACACGAAAAAAAAAGAGACCACAGTT
>KZ348933.1:7146-19799 GCA_002352805.1 Teladorsagia circumcincta | reverse complement strand
CTCCAAACGGTTTTTTGCATAACGTAGGGTGCATGGATTTCAGAGCTGTAGTTCAATTTTCCTGAGCGGCCCTCTGAGCGCCCAAAAAGAAATCAAGTAGGTCAATGACTTGCGCTTGCTGATGTCGCAAAATGGCACCCGCGACTAGTGGTGAATCTCATGTTACAGCCAGGGCTACTAGTAACCCATGTGTGTAGGTTTCTACCAAAAAGTGGTCCAGAAACGTGTGTCATTGACCTACTTGATTTCTTTTTGGGCGCTCAGAGGGCCGCTCAGGAAAATTGAACTACAGCTCTGAAATCCATGCACCCTACGTTATGCAAAAAACCGTTTGGAGAGAACTGGGCATTTCCTGTGAAACCTCCCTGGTAAGAGAGTGGAGATGGTGCACTGGCCAGTTGGGCAACTAAACACGCTCTCGGAATAGGGGTTAAATCCCAGGTGAATCTCGTTGAGGCCAAGCGTTCCCTCATGGGTGGCCGATCAACTGCATCATAGTCATCTGGTATGATCAAAACCCTGACAAGTACATCAGCTGGCTTCGAAAATCATTGCATAGACTAGTAGTACCAGTAGTACCATGGTCCGGACCGCAATCAAATGCTTTCACGATTCTGAAAACTCCCCCAGAACTCGGGGCGCATCCAAACAAATTGGTCAGCACCAAAAGTTAATACTTCTTATCTACCTCGAGTGATGTCATTATTCCATCGTATGTGACTATTTAGTGTGGATTCATGCAAACGATTTCTTTACCAGATCCCTGTCGTGCAAAACCAACCCGACACGGCCACAAAGCGCGTTGCCCCATGACCTTTGGCTGATAGTTTGCCAAATGCGATAGCGTTTGCAGAATTGACGGCGTAACGACGGCGATAGTGAGCCTATCAGGCGACAACTAGGAGCCCCCACAGTGATTGCGCTGCCGTAAGGTGTGCGCCGTTGACGTAAAGATCGACGTCAACGCAACGTTTCAATGATACGGACGGTCCCCTGTCGAGTCGGAAGACATCCTGTCAATCAACTCAAAGAACAGTTTTTCGCGCTCTCAAGAGGGTAGTGTGAGATGCGATTGGAATTGCGGCAAGTGGCGTGTTCTGTGACTACTTTCTAGTACAATGTAATTTAAAGTGCGTTTCTGGGCTGGTAATTTCTAAAGAGAAATCGACCAGCTGGCCAGATGGGCTGAAAATTAGAGGAGCGAAAGTCCTCTCTTACCGTTATTGGTATCTTATATCTTTGATCCCTCTATGTAGATGAACCTTTCGTTAGCAATCGATTCAGCATGGACTGCGCCACCCACTCGTCCCCCTTTTGGAATCAAGCAGATGATTGAGGGAAGACGAGTTTTAGATCTGCGATCCTTTTTGAGCACTACCTTACCTACAGGCAATTTATCTGGGTGCAACGTTTTGGATCCATTGTTCTATAGCTCTTCCTTGTAATATCGGTAGCAAGAGCTCTGAGTCATCTTTGCAGGGTTGCAGCTGCCTGCAACACAGAGCCATATATCTTCATTCTTTACGGGAAGGCTGGCGCACGGAAGTGTCTGGACATGAATTACTATGAAATTGCCTTTTTACCCTGGTAAAATACCGAAAATCTGTAACAAGTTCTAAAAATAGCAAGGTTTTCAGGATGCCGATCATTAACTTTTTACAGTAATGAGTCTCTCTCTGATCAATAAACCTAAAAGAATAAGATCTCTTGCAGTAGTCATTCCCGTTAGATGCGCCATGCATTCGGCTTTTGCTCAAAATCGTAGCGGCATTGGAATACCGTATCACATAGTACCCTGCGACTGTTCGGGATTAACGCTAGGGAGAAGAAGAAGACTGGAACTGTATCAGAGTCATACCGGGTCCTAGCCATAGCCACCGGAATAACCGTCTCTACTTGTCCGTCACAAAAACTTTCGTGCTAGTTATCCAGCCTTTGGGAGGTAAGTTAGCACGCGGGTAGTTTGATCCCTGGTCATGAGAGTGGCAGTGTGCCTCTTGCCACTGTTCCACGTCCGCCTGATTTGAAGTAATGCGGTTAACGAAATTCAAACACCTGGCATCCGGCGCCGTTTGGCAGCTAGAAAATTCAATTTTTTTCTGCACGAGCTGTACAACTGTTTCCGTTCGATTAGTCAGGCGGCTGAGGCGGCTGATTGAATGACTGGCTGTCTGAATGATGTTGGCTGTTGGCCTTTGCTGTTCAGAAATACCTTGTGTTGTGATTCATTGCTTGTACAATTGGCCATATTGACTCATTTGTATTCGGCGCCCATGTCGACGACCTCTTGCCGCTTGATCGGTTTCGAAACCAGCAAATTCCTTATGCATTCCATAGCCTTTATTATCATACCAGTGCAAAACTATGTGGGAAGTTAAATCAAAATTAAATGGTAATTGGTTTCTAATAGGCTGAATAGGCAGCCATCCTACTACGATAAGTGTCTATCGTTTTGTTCTCAAGCAACAGCTCCAGAAGAAGAAAAGCATGGAGCTTGACGCGCCACGCATTGTACCCTCATTCAGGATCGTAGTGACATCTTCAATGCGATTTTGCCTATGCCATGACTTGCGGGAGCCAGCAGATGTAGAAGACAGTGTATTTATCCTACTATGCAAGACTGATACAAACAAACCGACCCCGGAGAGGTGGAAGGCTTAGTTGCCTAAGACGAGTGCGATCCCGGATCGTGCGCGATACGCAGCGCCACTTGCAACTACACTGCGTCCTCTACATGGAAGTTACCCTTTGTCACTGCTAATGTTATAAAGCTGGGCGAAACATAGTCCTACTGCTGTAATGGCTAGCACACCAGGCCGTGGAGGACGATCCGGGTTTGGATCCCGGCCCAAGAAGTTTTTTTTTGGACATGGCCAAGTATTCTTGTGGTAGAGCATTTCAAAGAGCATAAAACGGCATGCCTACTCTCCCGTGAAGCAAGTAATACCTGGTTAAAGAACACCTGAAAAATGAAATGTGAACCAGTAGGCTGACTTAGCGCTGACTTCTTCTACAAAAAAGATTTTTTCATATACCCATAGTAGTTCTGCTGTCTTCTGAAGTAGCACTTGTACATTTGCACAGGGAGCAAACACTGGCTATGTGAGCACAGATGTTATTGGGAACACTGGAAGAATGGTCTTTTCAGGTATGGCGCAAAGTTGCTCAGGAACCTTAGGGCAGAGAAAGATTTTTTTCTGGAGAAACAGAGCGATTTCAGCTTTTGGCGATGCCATGTTATTCGTGGAATCGTTCTACGCGTATCTTCTATATTTGAAAACTTTCATGCGAATGAGTTCTTTAAAGCCTGCTCTGCTCCATTATGTCGGAAGTCTACATAAACCGATTGTTTCCTTTTTTATATTTGCCTAGTTCCTATCTGCTCACTCCAGTGTGTTCTGTTGTTACTCATTATGTATCATGCTTAATCAATTGCCTCTTATCCTTCTGTGATATGGAGTAATGGCGAAGTTCATTTTCTCATAAATGGTCCGGAGTGGCTGCAAAATTGGTAGAGGAGAGTAGAAATAGTACGAAAAAGGGCGCGCAATGTTCGGCTTGTATAGAGGGCGAAAATCGCTCGAGGAAACGGCATCGGCTCGTCGAGGACTGTCGCCCGTTCTTTCACGCTCTCCCGCGCGGACACTCACTCTCGCCGCCTGCGAGCCTTCTGTGCCCTCCGCGCGTGCATCAACTCTTGCCACTACTTTCGCACAGCATAGAGCCATGGTCGAGGAATTCCTCGGTAGTTATTTACTCTGCTTGTATGTGCACCTCAACCTTGAACCCTTGAACAACCTTAAAGTACCCCCAGCAGAAGTATCTCGAAATCCTGTTCACTGGATAGGACAGAGTAGACCAAGTGTACCCTGATGTGCCGTTGTCGCGGCTCTAAAGTGCGCGATAACGGCGCTAGGGTCTTAAAAAGCTGGCCTGTGGCCACTAACCTTGGACGAATTACCTTGGCTGCGTGGTTTTTGCGTGATTGCATGGTCAATGCACGATTGCGTTCGGCTGCGTACTGCACTGCGAAGGGATGCTGCTTGTATTTTGATTCTTGAACCATTGCAATGTCGTAGTTTCTGTTAGCAAGAGCCAGTAACAAATGCCGGCGAATCAAGGTAATTCAGACGACTCGTTCAGAGCTCCCGTCCCTTGTTTCAAGGGTGGGGGGAGGGAGATGGGGACTCCTCTAAGGGGTTCATCGGTGATTATCTTGGTTTCCTTTTTCATTTGCAGTCAATTCGACATCCACGCTTCATTATTGACCATTTTACCACACCCAATCAATCTAGGGGTGTTGTTTGAATGCACTCATATACGTTCACGATTTGCACTGGAAGTCGAACGTCTGGTGCAACTCAAACAAAGAGGTCGACTGCAGATGCTCTGTCATTCTGCTCTGTACTTAAAGCGGTTAGCCTAGTGATTTGCTTTAGTCTTGAGTTTTCCGCAAAATACAAGCAACCATGTCAGCAAATGGCTAGATCGAGCAGGTTGTAAAAACGCTCGACCCCTTCTGGTCATCTGATTTCCGGCACACAGCTCCGGCAAATCGTAATCCCGTACGAGACGTACGGAGAATTCCTGGTTCCGGATCAGCCTACCTAGCAGATCTGTTGCGTCTGTTGACGTCAAATCTCAGGGGGTTAACTGCAAATGGCTGCCACAGATCGTCGTCAAATGGCAAACAAAGTATTATATTATTAATCATTTCCGCATTGGTTTTAAGAGATTTATATATGCAGTTACACGTCGTGACGTGCAGTTTCCTAGCGCTTCGGTGATTTTTTGTAGCTTAGAAGAGATTAGGTACTATTCTTGTAACACTCCAATAAATGATATGATGAGTGGCTGGGATGAAAAGGAGTAGAATCTTTGAATGACGTCAAGAGTCAGAATCATTTTTTTTTCATTTGGATGAGACCTCGGCGACGGTTTTTCGAAAGAGAGCGTATTTGCTTCGTTGGGAGAGAGTCGACGGTGGGATTTAGAGGGGAGTGAGGTCGTAGGTGAGGTATTTGAGGACAATGGGGATAGCGGGTCTATGGAGTTTGGGAAAATAGCGTAACATGTGCTGTTTGATCAGGTCGCTGTTGACATCACCAAGTATAGGTGGGTAAGGGATGGTCCGCGGGGGCAGTGGTCATAAAAAATGGTCAGAGAGTCGTATTCCTGGGGAAGGGGAACGTCACGTTGACTGAAATTTCTTCACCAATGTGGCTCACTCTGTTTCTTATTGCTCATTCTTCACCCCCCCCCCCTCCTTCTCCAATTAATGCCGTCACGCAAGTAATCCAAGTCACATGGTTTAAATTTTGAACTCGATCTGATAGTCTATGACTGTTTAGGAATCCGGTTTCTCAGCACATTACAAATTAAGGCTAAACACTTAGTTTCACTACGGTATAACTATTTACCAACTACTCCCTGCGCTTCCGAGACATTTTGATGCATGGGTGACGATGTTATATGTTTCCTACAATTGAACGAATTCGCTTGGCCACATTTTGGTATGGCACGGTTCTTCGTCCATTGTAGCATATTGCAGGATAGGGGGCATTGTGATGGCAATGCATTTGAATACGCATGAAATGTCTGCTTGTTGTATTATAGAAACCTGGACTAAGTCTCAGCACTATACAGGTGAGAGAGGACTTCAGGCTGTGAGAACAACTTTCAATTTGTTTAAAGTTCCTCTCCCCTCCTGGGCTCTTTCTCAGGGAATGCTCCCTTATCTTGCGATAGCGCCCTAATTCTCTGTCAAATGTTCAAATTTGACTAAGAACTTTGGCGCAGTACAAATGAAAGGGCGCTATTGTTCGAATACTGGTTGTCCGAACGCCGGTTCATAGTTACTACGCAGAGAATACCTCCTTGTAGTGGTAATTACCTAACACCTAGCAATGCCTTCTGACACAGAGGTGGTGTAGTGGCAAGCGGAATCGCTTACCACGTGCACAATCTGGAGAATGAATTTCTGAGGCGGTTGTAAAGTGCCATAGACTGGGATTCAAGGGTGGTGAACATTGGCCGTTAACGGCGAATAATGAAAAGCGAGACAGCAACATGACTCTGGTCTCGACTGTGAACTTCACTACATTCCTAGCAAAACTCGCGTCACCAATGGACTTGAACCATGTAATGCAGTGTTTCATGAGCGCGACCTTTGCCACTGCACCACAAAGCGTTTCTCGTTACATTGAAAGATTTGTAGGCAGCAAGGTAATAACGTATGAGGGTTGCAAAACCTCGAGCACCACGGTGAATTAATCCCATGACCTCCCCAATGTTATCCGGAACGTATCCACTGCAACAATTGACGCCTTGAAGTCGGGGGATCATGGCCTAAATGATCGTGCGAAGATGCAACGCTCCCGTGATCGAGGAAGGAGCTAGCAATGTGACCGACTGGCCAACCAAAAACTGGCAGTTCAGGAGACTGTGCTAGCGTCCCTGATTTTACTGTTTAATGAAATCAAGCTTATCCCCGGGTTTGGTTGACTGGAGCCAAACCTACCTAGGAGAATGGAAATGTTAGAAAGTATACTGTGCATAGTTTTTACCCCGGAAAGCCACTGTATAGGTCAAATGCCATGAAATTCTGCGGGCGGATGCAGCAAGGCCCAGCCGAAAATAGGTCCCCAAAACGCTGCATCTCTGGACACGTTTTCCATTTTTGACCATGAGGACTGCGTCATTGACCGGAGTAGAGACGCAGAATTTTCGAGATCCATCACCGTCGGGCCTTGCTGCACCTGGTTCGTGGCCCTTGAGGGCAAAATCTCTGACGCACTCCGAAAAGGGATTTGACATTGCCAGACGCATACATATCCTTTACACTCCTTGCGTGTTCTGCAAGTGCTGTCGCTGATGTGTTGAATCTGCTTTCTAAAACAGGACTCGTTTCTCTGCCAACCATTTTAGCGCCTCCATAGCGCCTCGCGGCGTTGTGCTATTCATGTGGCCAACGGGACGGGATAGGCCCTTGAAATGAAAGGATAAACGTTACGTGTCAAAAAGCGGTAACTCATCCAAAAGTTCGAGTTTTCCTCTGTGGTCGTTGATCGGTCGTTGATCTCAGCATCAGTTCTGTAGATGACGAACTAAATGAGGGCGTCATTTCATAGGTTCTCCCTTGTGATAGCTTCTCCCTTGGTGCCGTATTGGTTTCCATCTCTGCACCTACCTTTCGAGCAACAAAATTTACTCTTTCTGTTGGGGGAAACTGCCTCCAAAGGGAGCCAGTAGCAGACGGAATGAAAAGTGATACACACGAGCACCACGGGCGGTCGCGTTGCGCTTTTCCTGAATCCACATTTGGTTGCGAGTTGTCATTAAGCTATCGTTGTTAGGGTGCTCTACTAATGGTGGGGTTTACGCAACCACTTTTTGGCAAGCAGAAGTATCTATCCAAAACCTCAACGAATTTCTCTTCCTTTTATGGCCGAAACTGTCAGAAAAGTGTTGAGTAGAGATTGTCTGTTGTCCATTGCTGGTCCATGAAGCGCATGGGTTGCTGTGTAATGTCTTTTGTCATTGTCACATTGAAGACGGAGAACGCCGTTAATTGCACCGAGTCCTTCAAGCGGCGATTCCCTTTCCCCACATGGCACCACCACTTTACACATCGGAATACCTCTGATTGTATGCGATTTTGATCTCTTAACTTCAAAATCAGAAACTAGTAACCAAAATTGACGGTGTACTTTCTGTTTACTTCCACACCGATAACAGTGATAAAGGCAACACCAACACCATGATAAATGACCTAAATTGAGTACTGGTGTACTCGGCATGGGGTTGCCCGTTGGACGGTGCAACGGGCGAATTGGGGTTCACACGAACTCTGATTTTTGACTAAACTAAGTCTCTCTAACCCATCTATCAAATTCGGCTTAGATGGTGAAGGGTTCACAATTACACCTTCTGGGCTATATTTAGCTGAGCCTATCTCCATTAAGTGACACGACGGGGAAACATCACGTATCGAATTTGGAAGGGGGAAAGGGCCACGTAGTGTAGCTTCTAAAAAGGAGAGGAAGTTTTTGGAGATTGCATGCCAAATCTGTTTTGGTAACTAAAAAGAGAATGGAAATCGTGAAAGGGAAAAGGTAACCACCATACTAGATTGATTGGATGGTTCTGCAATGCTGGTGCTGGAAAATGAGAGGTGGTTTTTTGGCTTGAACTGGTTACTCGATTTGAGAAGGCCTGTAACCAAGAGAAAGATAAACAAATTGTGACAAAGGGTTTTTTCTACCTCTGTCAAGAAGCCCAGCCACTCCACTCAACGGAATGCCTTGAGCAGCCGCAGGCGGCTGCGTTGCGCCATCGTCAAGATCGTGCCAATTGAAGAAATTACTGCTATGCATTACAATAAAATCTGTGAATGAACGCTCGAAGGAAGAAAGAAATTCAGTCTCCTTGTGCAATAGTCAGAAACACTTCAGAACCTGCCAGATTCCCATTTCCGTGGCTCACAAAAATGGGTTTGTGGGGTTAGTCATCATACCCGCATGTTTCCACTCGAGGAACTTGGTAAGCGCAGGTAGGAGCCGATTCACTGTACATGGAACGAAACTGGATAAGTACAGGAGGAAGAAGGCATTTCATAGAGCATTAGCTGGCCCGCAGCCCATCGAGCAGATCCTCATGCAAATAAATGATTTCCAGATTGAGCTGAGAAGGCGAATGCGTGATTCACTTCGAGAAGATTTTGAAGCCGCTAAAACTTCTTCACCTATTTTCTGAATATCGAGGATAAGAACGTTCGTCAGCTCCTCTTAGGGATGCGCCACACATTCTACTCCCACTTAAAATTGTAGCGGCACTTGAATGTGATTTGGGTAAAACAATGCTTGTTTGCTCTTCCCAGCTTCCCTCCAATTCCTTGATGCATGGAATGCTTGCTCGGTTTCGGCAAGGTTCGCGACGGAATTTGATCCTAGGCCGTGGGTGGGGGAAGTGGGGCCACTCGTCATTACATGTACTATGTCCACACATTTGAATACGCATACTTATTCAATAAAAGTTTCGTAAGGAGAGACCTCTTCTTTTTCGCTTGATCAGCTTGCTCTAACATGAAAAATTGTCGTCAATCGATTCCGCTGATTTGATAGCTCAGCTAGGCTACGGTCATTTTCGACGTGGCGGTACTTTGGTTGATGGTGGGCTTTGCTGTGTTGGAAACGTTCACGCTTCGGGCAGACTTTTGAAGCTTCCGGCTTTGTCAAGCATTCCCGTAGTAAGTTCAGGTTTCGAACATGATGTCTAGCAAATTGTACGTGACGATGAAGCCGGGGTCGAATGTTACGGTGTCAAAATCAAGCGCTTTCTTTGTGAAGCATTCAGCTGCTCGACTTCTCCAAGCGCCACCGTTTCAAATTTCCGAGACATGGAAAATATGATCTTGAGCGGGATGGGTGATGGGAAGGATGAAGAAGAGATACGAAAGAGAGAAAAATTCCGAAAGGGTCTCATTACTGGTACTCTAATCCTCTTCACGAATTCCACTATTGCTTGCGACTCCCTTCGCTTCGAAGTTTCACGCTCAGCGTCTTAAAGGCAAGGGTTAGGATCAAGTTGGAATGGCAATCCCACTTGATTGTGAAGGTAGGGATGCGAAATGGACCAAATGCAAGGGGAGAGAAATGCGCGTTGGCGGTTCGAAATTATACGCTCTCAGCGCCTTAGTGAGGCCTCTTGAGGTGACTAGTTGTTGTGTCCTCTGCAGGCGCGGCTCTGGCACTGCACCCACAGGACGGACCTCCTTAATGAGACTGAGCCGACCCTGGCCTCCAAAAAAAAAACAGAAGAATTTTGAGAGGTGCCTCTGATCAGGAACATCCCTGAAGTGAAAAACTGGTGAATCGGCGACAAGAATTAGATACGAATTGATCAGTTGTGCTATCTTGTTCCTGATACCTTGCTTTAGCTAATCTCGGTAGCGCGGTACTATTAAGACATTTCACAGTATTCATTGAATCTTTCATCTGATCTTCTGGAGCCAATCTCTCTGAAATCTTCTATCTCTTCGGAGTCGATAAGGTACTGCATAGTAAACTTGTCCAGTAAAACAAATATACAGAGTGGCACATGAGTTAGCTTCCAAATTCTCCAAGCCAGAAAGTTAAATCGCTCGCAAAATTCAGTTCGGAAATCCACTCAAAAGTGAGCCTCTGCTGCGTTTGATTATGTCCGTGAAGTAGCTTTGTTTCGGACGACAGCCTTATCATATATCACTTTGCAGCGTTATCACTTTCCCGATATGACCTTTTCCTTCGGATTATTAATCGGTTATGGTCGATAAAATCATTCATCGAGCCGACTCTAGTTTCAAGAGTCCATCGGTTCAATCGGAGCCTGTACACGATCACTAAGAGGGCAAGAATGATTACGATGACACGGTCTCGTTGTCCAGTAAACCTACTAGAAGGTTTCCGAACCAGGTTTCTTCGACGCTATAGAGCCTTGCTGCAACCTGGCGTGCGGATTTCACAAGCATTGTCAGCATACTTGTGTTTGATCCATTCAGTAAGTCCACTGATTACGATAAAGGTCAGGAACACTACTGACTGCTGGTACCACTCGTGGTTACCTTAGGCTTCACCTGGCCGCTCCACATTTCGTGCAGGTTTTTCAGCCCTTCAACATAATTTGACGTTTTAATGATACGACCGCTACCCCCTGAGCTTATTAGTAATTAAATCACTGAAGCACGTCTGCCGATGCAAAGTAAATAAATAAAATAAATAAGCAAGTAAAAATAGATATTATTGTCTTTTAGGTATGCTTTGTATGAATACTTTAGCCCGTCCCTATGGTTGGATAAATTGACTAGATTGATTTTTTTCTCCGACGAAATTCTAAAAAATGAATTAAATTGTTTGTTCATTAAACTGCTTACAAAGGTAATGCTAGCAACGTTCAGTAAATGTTGCCAAAATTCGTCAACGTGTCATACCAGTAATATAGAAAATGTCGAATCCGTGGCGTATTCTTGAAGGCACAGCCGTGGTGTGAACATTCAACTTTTTTTATACTCCATTATCAGATCCGCTTTTCAAAAACAACCTGCTCAGAGGCTCCTTAGCCTAGTCTTTGTGTACAGTCAGTTAGCAATTTCGACTGTGGTGATCTTCCTGCTCATTTTGTATCACCCGTTCCCTCTTGTTTTTCATTTTTTTATTTGTTTTTTCTTTCTCGATACAATAAAAACTGCCCAGTGGTCGTTGACGAAAAAGTGACGTGCCGTGGACCCATTCGCTGTGTGGCGCCTTAACATCGTATCGTTTTTGCGCCAAGTGGTTTTTACACTGCTTTCTCTGCTTCTTTATTTCTCAGACATTAAGGTGTTCTATCCAAGTTGATTCTTAATCACATCAGTTACAATAGCTATTGTTACAGTAATTAACAATAGCTTACAACGGACAAAGGGAACACTGGAAGGAGATTCTCACCCTGAACGTTTTTTGTTGATTTGAACAATCGGATGCGAGCTTCAGGCGAAAATTTCGTACTGGGTCATGGAGAACACTCTGTAGCTCTTCCTGATCAGGACTTCAGCAAAGAGGTACGAGATTGGTAATCGGTTCGTGCCGAATCATTTCAACAAGGGTGATGGAGAAAACAGAAGTAGCTGCATTTTGAGCCGTACGCTATATTCGCAAGGGGCGCATCCTCTTCTTCCAGTGATCCCTGGTCTGAGGGAGACATGGTTGTGTCAGGTGTCCCAACATAACGTCCCTTTCAGAAAACGAGAAGAACGTCGGGTACAGACCATACACCAAAAGTGACGGCGGCCTTTACATAAAGTAAATGTTTTCTGCCAAGAAGTGATTAGCCGCCTTGTTGTTGTGTTGTTGTGTTGTGTTCTATCAAAAGTCATTAATTCCAACTATCATTTACCAAATCTCAGTTATCTCAGACCGCTACTGACCAGATTAACTTGAAGGGTCGTTACTTATGGTGTATGGTCTGCACCCGACGCTCTCTTCTCGTTTTGAGAGGGAGCATAGTTCTGTGTTTCTACCTTTGATGTCTTCTTCTCAGTAGCCAAAACGCAAGCGATTCTGGCATTAGACCACTGACTGCCCTCCTATGGCTGTACTTAATGTTTGAGAGGTTAGATCAAGTCGGATGGATCCCAATATCGTGAAGGGCTGATGCCACTCTTCACTTAACAGTTAGGCCTGTTGTCCATTTTTAATCGATCTTTCAGTGCTTTCTTAGCTGTTGACGGAAAGCTGAATTGACTAAGGGAAATTTTCAGTGGAACGATTTATTGAGGCTTTGTACGGATTTCGCTGAATTCAATTAGCTTTAAGAAGGCAGTCAGTCTTCATGGGGTTAGCTGTTCAACGATCAATCGACTAGCGAAATAAGGCTTCAGGCGTCAAACTACTGCAAACTGAAGGCGATTCGATAGTAATGGCTTTAAAAAATTATTTTGAAAATAGAGCTGTTTAGGAAGGACACATATATCGTATACTGGGCCACACATGGAAATGGGAACAGATCCAATACCTTTTTCCAGCAGGAGCCACCTGAGGGGGGATGGGCGTTTGTAAGGAGTGCGTGTGTAAAATAAAAACAGGGTGTTATATAGTAGGGGCATGCTGTGGGACAGTTGCTACTGCCTACAAAAATCC